>OY804596.1:20387375-20643171 GCA_963680895.1 Fragum sueziense | reverse complement strand
ATAAGCACCAAAATTATGCCAAAAACTCAATTTTGCCCAAAAGTGGACTTAGGACTAGTGTTGCGCTGAGCCATCGAGTTACTCTCCGATTCACTTCATACTTGGCACAGGTGTGTATTATGACCTGTAGATGTGCAAGACGCAAATTTCACGAAAATTCGACCATTTCTTTTTGAGTTATGGCCCCTGATTTGACCAAAAAATGCTTGTCCGGACAACTCCTCCTACAGTTATTGTCCGATTTGCTTCATACCTGGCACAGGTGTGCATTATGACCTGTAGATGTGCACGACACAAATTTCATGAAAATCCTACCATTACTTCCTGAGTTATGGTCCCTGATTTGACCCAAAAATGCTTGTCCGGACAACTTTTCCTACAGTTACTGTCCGATTCACTTCATACTTGGCACAGGTGTGCATTAGGATCTGTAGATGTGCAAGACGCAAAATTCACGGAAATTGGACCATTACTTTCTGAGTTATGGGCCCTGATTTGACCCAAAAATGGTTGTCCGCACAACTCCTCCTTCTGTTACTGTCCGTTTTCCTTCATATTTAGCACAGGTGTGCATTAGCACCAGTCCTGTAGATGTGCAAGACGCACATTTCACGAAAATCGGACCTATACTTTTTGAGTTACGGCCCCTGATTTGACCAAATTTCAAGAAAATCAGATTGATAATGTCTGAGTATGGCTCCTGATTCAACAAAATGGCCTGTCCTAACAAAGGTGGTGGTGGGGGTATTTTTATCACCTTCAGTGATAGATTTCTAGTTTGTCCTTGACTTGGGAAGATGTTGTTTATCTCTTTCCTGAACAGCAAAAATGTCAAATACATCACATTGAAAGCTTCTGTAGGAGGGAAAAGGAATAGTAATTACAACACGATTTGTGTACAGTTATCAGCATTTTCTTTTTTTATTACCTCAATGTTTTCCCAAACCTGTTCTGTTAAGGAAATCTGCAGGACCAGATCATTGTGTAGATAGCACCTTGTGACTTTGGTTATGTCTCTTCTAAGTGCATGCTGCTATTTATGGCATCACAGATGGGTCAAAGGTCTACTTTTAGTGCACGCTTATACATCATATTTATATTTTCACTTGTAAAAAATATGCATGTGTATATGCATTTTATTTATTTTTTTTTTCACAAAGATGAATTAAAAGCATGCATACTTTAAGAATATGTAAGTAAGTGCCCACTAAAAATGAACTTTGGACTAAAATGGTACATTAAAGTTATTTGACAAACTGAAGTGTGCATGTTGGTGTTGGTATGGTTTTGTCCTTAGTAAATATTAAATGTTTAATGTTAGTAAACACAAAATCAAACTCACAAAAATCTGAAAATGTATTTCATTTCTATGACTCAAAGCAAAGTTATTTCAAGAGCATGTAATTTTGTATACAAACAGCGGCGGATCCAGAATTTCTGTGAGGGGGGTTCGAATATACATAGGGGAGTTCGTTTTCCTAGTATTGCACAATTTTGACTGAATTTCTGCATGAAAATAAAATGTTCTTGCTACAGAGGGGGGTTTGTTTGAACCCCCCGAACCCCCTCTGGATCCGCCACTGACAAATAAGGCCAAGGCCATAACGCATTTGGTAGCGAGTTTAGCTCCAGGGTTGGATCCATGGCCGGCAAATATCTTTTCTGACATTTGTCGCCCACTAGTAGGTGCATCATTGTAAACCTAAGCGAGAGAGCAGCTAGAGGCTCTGAAAGGATTTTGCGTTAACTTAAGTACTGGTGAGAGAAATGACAGGAATAAATGGTTAGGTGCCCCAGTCTCTGCAATATGACTGAGATAAGTATGTTAAAACACCATTCAACCAATCTCGCCAATGAATGAAATGTTTATAATTCATGTAAAGCTAGAGGCTTGGATTCAATGTTTTGTCAGTGCTAGTGAGGGTAATGCCAGGAATCCATTGTTAGGTGATCCAGCCGCCACGATATAACCAAAAGCTTTTGAAAGTTTTGCTTAACCATATTCAGTCAGCCCATTTTCTTGGCCCTTGAAACAAATACAAGACACAAGACAATCCTGGGACATATTATATGGTATGTCAATGAATGCTTTTTAATGTAAACCTTGTAACTGCAGCTTGTTTTAAGCTGCAGTTACGAGGTTTTTGTTGAAAAGCGATGATGTATTTCAGTATATCTTGCATGGTAAACCAAAGAAAAATTGATGAATGGACAGTAGAATGACAGCAATCAATTACATTGTGGTAATGGCAGACCCTCTTCTAATTCATTTTTCTCGCTGCTGGCTAGTAAATTAGATTCTGAGAGATGGTATATTTGGGGGACCAGAATTGAGACATTGTATCTTACTCATCCGGGGCGCCAGCAAGTTGTTACTTGAAACCTCTTTATTGTCTTAAAATAATAAAAGGCTGAATTAGATTAAACTTCTTAAAAAATGACTTGATTATTACCACAAAATGATAAGACCCATTAAATTATGTACACCTAGGAATTGATGCAATATTGTTGCTTTCTTTTGATTTACTTTAAATTGTAATTGCAATACTTGCAGGTCCTTAGGAATGGGGGATGGCTGAGGTGCATAGCTCCCCAAAGTTGGCCAAAACTGTAAATTTTCCTTATTTTACACTGAAAATTTAGGGAAAATCCAATTTAGCCCCTCCAATATTCAGACAATAGCCTGGACAGAGGTTTGAATCCCCCTCCATAAAATTGCTTCCCACAGGCCTGTTATGTGTTAAAATATTGTATTTATGTTGATTATCAGCATTAATTTTACTTTTTGTCTCAATGTTTTCCCAAGCCTTTTCTTTTAGGGTGGTCAAAATCAGATTTTATTTGGAAAAGGAATTTACCAGTTCAAGAATGCTTCAACAATGATTTGTAAAACAAAATCAGACATTATTATTGCAGTATTTCTATGCTGGACACAATACTTGCGGGCATTTATAACAAAGCATTGATTATTCCTCGTTACCATTATCCCTAACAAGACCTGGTTTTGACGTCCCCATTAGAAAAGGCTTGGGAAAACATTGAGACAAAAGAAGAAACTGCTGATAACCAGCAGTTTCTCCTTTTGCCTCAATATTTTCTATGCTATATTTTACACAACTCCAATGGTTTTAAATCTTCATTTTGTCGTCCGCAGCAGCTTTCAAAATGGAGCACCCGTCTGGGAAAGGGTTACCATTATACAAATACTGAAAGCAGAGAAGCGCTTGTAAGATTATATTCCTATCGATTTTTCTGGTCCGCAGAGGTTTTATGCTGCCCAGGGCAAATTGACAGAGAAAAAGGAATAATGTATTTGTTGTTCTAAATGTCATCGCTGTGGAAAATTCGACTTGGAGCATTTCACAGGTTGTGAGACGGCTATCAACAGGAAGTACCGAGATGGATCTTCGAGATTTGATTATGTCATAAAAGTTCTTTTAACCCTTTCCTAAACGGCAAAATGTTAAGGTGGTCAAATGCAAAATCTGCTGCAGACCATGATATGGGTGTTAATAAAAATTGGATTTGTGTACATTGTTTCAAAGAAAATGTGAAGGCAAAAGGAGGAAATGCTAATAATCAGCATTTTCTCCTTTTGTCTCTGTGTTTTCCAAAGTCTTTTGTCTTGCAATGATTTTATCATGCAGAGCATTAATTATCGTGAGATCTTTTACAGACTTGGAGCCTTTCACAGGTTTTGAGAAGGCATCCACAGGAACTATGTGTGACTGCGGTCCATGATTTGATTATGTCATAACACCAGATATCATAAAGTTTTCCCAAAGGACAATACTTTTCTGGACAGCTCCAGATAAGCCTTTCCCAAATAAGACCTGGTTTTGATGTCTCTAATTGAAATGGCGTTGGAAAACATTGAGACAAAAGAAGAAACTGCTCAATATTTTCTAAGCTAATATTACATACATGTACATACTTTCTATCTTTTACTACAATTATTTTGTAGTCTGCAAGTCCTTTCATACTGGATCACCCTCAAAGTTAGTCGTTTGGGAAAGGGTTAAGCCAATTTGAAATCTGCTGCAGACAACATGATGGATCAATAAAGATATAAGAGTAATGTAAAATGATACTACACCGTAAATTTTGAGGCGAAAAAAGAAAGTGGTGCTTATCAGCATTTTCTTCCTTTGCCTTAATGTTTTCCCAAGCCTTTTTATGCCCCTGTATCAAGAGATCGGGGGCATATTGTTTTACTCAATATTTTCTGAGCTATGTCTGCAGACAGGTCTGTCTGTCCATCTGTCTGTCAAAAAACTTAACATTGGCATTTTCTCCGAAACTATTTGACATACAAAGCTCAAATTTGGTAGATCTTTGTATCCTTCTTTCATTGATATCTAGCTGTTCCACACAATATGACTTTCCTCAAGGTCATCCTTTCAACCTTATGAACCCTTTTCATAGAAACTTAACATTTTAGAAAATTAGTCATTTCGGGGGCATTTGTGTTTCACAAACACATCTTGTTATCTACATCTAGGGATGTCGAAACTAATACTTGGTTTGGGAAGTTTCCGCCCTTTCCAAAACAACAGTGCAGAAATCATTGGCAAAATTATTGAAGAAAGATTGCGGAAATGAATGAAATTGCTGACATCCATCATTTCTTTTTTTCCACAATGTTTCCTATCATGGCATACAAATTTTATGAATTCGAAACATTAATTTTATATTTTGTTGTCTGCACATCCTTTTAACCCTTTCCTAGACAAAAAAATTTCAGGCTGGTCCAAACTGAAAGGACTTGCTGATGACATGATTAACCCTTTCCCAAACAAGACCTGGTTTTGACGTCCTTAACCCTTTCCCAAACGAAGAAAAAATAGACTCTTCCAAATTAATATGTGCTGCAGACGACAAAATGAGTGTAAATAAAGGTCATTATTTTGTGAATGATTTAGCACTGAAAACAATGAGGCAAAAGGAGAAAATGCTGATCATCAGCATTTTCTTCTTTTGCCTCAATGTTTTGTTAAGCCATTTCTTATAGGAACTTCAAAACCAGGTCTTGCTTGGGAAAGGGTTAATAGAAAATAATTGGGAAAACATTGAGACAATAGGAGAAATTGCTGATGATCAGCAATTTCTCCTTTTGTCTCAATATTTTCTGAGCTATATACATGAAATCCATCTCTACCAAAAATGCATTTTGTTGTTTGCAGCACCTTTTGAATTGGACCACCATAAAATTTTGTCGTTTGGGAAAGGGTTGATATTATATCATGGGGGAAATCTCTATATTGTTTAGCATAAAAAACCTTGAAAGAAAAGTATAAAATGCTAATTTTGAGTATTTACTTCTTTTCCTTCATAGTTTTCTAAGCCCATACCCATTGAGAACATCAAAAAAAGTGGCAGCTTGGGAAAGGACCAATTGGACCAGTTTGAAATATTGGGGAAGCTGTTAATGTATTTATATCAGGTTGAGTGTGACATGACATGGTGATGAATTCATTTATGTTTGCTACTGCCCATTACTGTTCTATCTTTTAACATAAGCCTTGTTTTTGACATTTGTCAGTGTTATACTTCAAAATATTATTTTATATCTCAAAACCTTCTAACTCCAGCTTTAATCAAGCAAGAGTTATGAGATTTTGCAATAACACCGACGATTTACAGAATTGTAGAGATGACTATGTGAAACCAAATTGTGCACCTTCTCAATACATGCTTCTGTGCTCCATAAGCGTTGGACCTAATCATGAAACTTCATACAAATAAAGCTTATGGGCCAAGAGATTCTCCATAGTCTTTTATTTTGTAAAATTTCAAGTGACTTTCATGGGTCAACATTGTTTTAATATAGTTTCTGTACCCATATTATCTGTACCCTCACTTGAAAACAAGAGCAAGTATCATCAAAGTAACACAAATATTTTTGCCTATCATTGGTTATGTTACATTTTCTTTGTTTTGGCCTTTACTTTTACTCATACCCAAGAGATTCCAAACTGAGTCTGTGAGAGAAAACAGTTAAAGTAATCAAGTTTTCATTAATATCTACTCTAACTGAACTGCTCCCTTTTGGGCTATGCAATATGGGCCTCTGATGTTAATCTTTTTCCCAAACAACAAAACTGGTCCAAATTAAGTGAACCCTTTCCCAAAAGATAACATTTTAGGGGGGTCCTATTTAAAAGCTGCTATAGACAACAAAATTGGTGCTAAAAAGTAAGAGATTTGTGTACAATATAGCACAGAAAATATTGAGAAAAATTGTTATCAGCAGTTTCTTCTTTTGTCACAATGTCTCAATGTTTTCTCAAGCCTTCCCTTGAAGAGACATCAAAACCAGGTCTTGTTTGGGAAAGGGTTAAGTTGCAGACATCCTATTTAAGGGGCATAACAAATTGTAGCGAATTTGTGTATGATAGCATAACTTTACTTACATGTATACGGTTTGACATTTGATAGCAGCATGGATTCAGATCAGCCTGTATATACGCGCAGTCTGATCAAGACCCTAGTTGCTCTTACAGCTTCTTCATGACCAGATGTAGCATCTTTTAGAGAGCATCATGGGTCTCTTGATCAGCCTGCAATGCATGCATAGTCTAATCTTGAAACATGAAAGTCAGAAATACCTTAACCCTTTCCCACACATTGACACTTTTGGACACCGCCACAAAATAATAGGCTTTGGAAAACATTGTGGAAAATGAAGAAATTGCTTGTGACAAGCAATTTCTTTATTTTCCACAATGTTTTCTACACAAAAAGTCCAAAAAAAGTAAATTTTCATTCAGTTTTAATTGTCGTCTGCAACATCTTTGAATTTGGACAAGTCTAAAATTTTGTTGTTTGGTAATGGGTTAAGGGCCCTTTCTATCTCCAGGCGTTACTACACATGTATATTCGTTAACAAAAGTTATGCAAACAAGACCTGAATTTGACATCCCTACATTGTAATAGAATTGGCTCGGGAAAACATTGAGACAAAAGAAGAAACTGCTGATAACCAGCAGTTTCTCCTTTTGTCTCAATGTTTTCTGTGCTGCGTCATTCACAAATTCTACCATTAGTGACAGATAATTTTTAGTCTAAAGAAGCTTTCATATTGGATCATCATAAATTTTTGTCATTTGGGAAAGGGTTAAGCCCTTGATATTATTTCAATGATTTGAGCTGTGGAAAGCTTGTTTGTTACAATGAGCCCATATGGGATTTCTGTTTCTTTTAAGATGAGAAAATGTAATGGAAACCGTCTGAATTTCTAGTCTTAATTCAATATTTTCTAGATAAACAATGTGATTGGACAAAAATACTGCGAGGGATCAGTGCAAAAATCGTCTAAATGCATAAAAAAGCAAATGCACTTACAGTTTATACTTATAGTTTATCTTTGAACCCTGGATTTGACTTAGCTGTCCTAGACTTTGGCTTAAATTGCTTATCTGTCCCAATACCCATATTAAAGCCCACAACACAATATAAAGAAAGGATTGGAAAAAAGAAAATGCAGATAATCAGCAGCATCTCCTTTTGTCTCAACTTTTTCTTGGCTATATTGTACACAAATCCTATCTTTATTAACGTTACCATTTTGCTGTCAAATTGCACCAGCCTAAAATTGGGCCACATTTTACAAACAAGACCTTATTTTATGTCGCTAACAAAGACAAATTTTTGTAATCATTTGATTTATCATTACAGAATACCAACAGATGCCCAATGTTGTTGGTTCGGAGACTACGGAGGAAGTACAACCTGGTAATGAACGAGTTATACACATCAACTCTCCACAACCAGTCAAATATTGCTCCAATAAAATCAGGTAAGTGCTCTTTATAGGGAGATTACCATGACATACTAAATGGGTCAAAATTGTATTTCTAGAAATGGACTTCTGGCCCATCTGGTACACCTTAGATTACAATTTGAATTACACATCAAGGAAAATTCAACTGAACAACAGACAAAGGAAAGAATTTTACTGGCATTCAGATTCCTGACCTTTGTCATTTCTACAGACTATATGCATTATTATATCATATTGATTTGGCAATCTCCAACACCGAAATGGGGCGGAGTAGGTGCAGTGGTAACGTGCTGGACTTGTAACACACAGATAGCAGGTTCAATCCCCTACCATTCCAGTCTTTCATATGAGACTAAACCAAGGTCCCATGTCCATATGACCTTAGCTGTTGAGTGGGACGTAAAACTTTGTTCAATTCAATCCAACGCTGAAATCTTTTTTACTGACAAAAAGCTGAATAAGGCATTAGATTGGTCTTACAAAAGATATTTGGATTAACCCATTACCAGACGGCAAAAATTTAGAATGGTCTAAATTCAAAAATGTGGCAGACAACAATTTCAAGTGAATTATATTTTACATTTTATAGATTTTTGTGGCAGAAAACATTGTGGGAAATGAAGAAATTGCTTGTCACAAGCAATTTCTTCATTTTCCACATTGTTTTCCAAAGACTATTTCATAGGGCGTCAAACAGCGTCTTTGTGTTTGAATGGGTCAAAAGTGGCTATTAGTCAAATATAATACACTTTGATTAGCAGACTAGTAGGGAGTTGCCCTGGAAACTAATTCTAGTTTTTGTGAAAAATTTGCTATAAAGTGGTTTTGACATGTATATATTTAATCTTTGCTTGGAGCTCATCTTATATTCATAGCCATGCTTCATTTTGTATTCATGGAACCTTTTAGAGGAATCATACTGTGATATCCTGCAGACTTTCGTATTGTGCATTATGGTCTTAAATATCAAATTGTTGCTTTTCAATAAAAATATTGTAACTGCAGCTTGTTTTAAGCTGCAGTTATGAGGTTTTTGTTGAAAAGCAGCAAAAATGCATTGGCAGATTGGATTTATAATTCATAAATTCACTGTTTATGCTTTTTGGCCTTGCATCAAATGCTTGTATGACTTTATAATAGGGCATTAAAGGAATTTGACATTGTTGATATTTTGCTAGTATCCAAAACAATCCATTGATACGTCCAATTTTGATGAATTTAAGACAAAAAGCTTTAGAAACTGTTTAATGGAATGAAGAGAATGGTGACGACCAGAATTTTCTCCTAGTTCCAAATGGTTTCTATCAGTGGGTTAGACAGGTATACTCAAGTACTAGAGTACAATCCCTTGGCATGAATAAAAAACAAAATGGTTCTAAAGTACCATAGTAATTTAAAAATTTGGAAAAAATGTCTATTGTTTTATGCTCAGTACTAGATTGATTTTTGTTATGTTTGATATAATATAAAAGAAAATTATGTGCGCTATTTTTGCATAGGAAAGTTGAGAAAAAATTAGGAAATGCTGGTGATCAGTATTTTCTTATTTCTTAGAAATAGTCTATATCTTCATATTTTTTCCCACCTGGGCCATCAAAACCTGGTATCGTTTTGGAAAGGGATAACAATCTCGGAAATTACTGATACTCAAGAATCCTGAAAGCAGGATATAGTTTGAAATTTTATCCCACCCACACTGTCATTCTATATTTGTGCTTGGATGTGGAAAAAGGTCCCTTTGGCATGCATGTAAGACCAACATGGATACAGAGTTATTTATTCACTTCTCCTAAAGCCCATTCCCACATCAAGATGCTTTTTGATGCCCCACACGATAAGGTTTTGGGAAAAATGTGATAAGCAATTTCTTCATTTCCCACAATGTTTTCTACCCCCAAAGACCAAACAATTTTGAAGTTCAATAACTAAAAATTGCTGTTTGCAACATCTTCCAAATCGGAACCATCCAAAATTTTGTCGTCTGGTAATGGGATAGAAAACTGTTGCTTTATTACATAGAGCAAGTACATAGGATATCCTGATCAAACAGCTGTATAACCCATGCTGGTCAAGTGGCGTTGTGGTCTAATGTGTCACAGTGGACATTTTTATGCCCTGTTCGGAAAGAAGGGGGGGGGGGGGAATGGGCATATTTTTTTGCTTATGTCTGTCCGTCTGTCTGTCTGTAAACTTAACATTGGTCTTTTCTCCAAAAAATAACCATTCGGGGGCATTTGTTATTCACGAACACATCTTGTTCCAATTCACTTTTCATAATATAATTAAAAAAATTATTTTCTTACTGTTTTTCTTGTCATCTTAATTTTTTCTTGAATTAGAGCAGTCTAGATATGACTGTGTTGTTTGGGAAGAAGATTTAATCATGACTTTTTTTTGAGGGCTAGCTAGTGGCTGTGTGGGATTGTTCCAATAAAAACTTCTATCAGTAAATTAATTTCCTTTTCTGAAAATATATCTTAGGCTCATTTCACTCCCACTACGTCTTCCAAAACTGGAACGACGTGACACCACAGACTTTGAAATGTAAATTAATCTTATTGTGAATACCATTTTAGGACAAGTTCTATATTTAAAGGTTAAGAAAAATGGGCGATGATATTCTAGATATCTGTTTGCAAATCAGATCTATTTTTCGGTCATACATTGGAGTTTTTCTTCTTGAAATTATTCACATATCTATACAAGACAAGTTACGTCTATTGTGTATTTTTTTTTTAGCTCACCTGAGCACAAAGTGCTCAAGGTGAGCTATTGTGGTCGCTTTTTGTCCGTAGTCTGTCCGTCCGTCTGTCCGTTCACATTTCTTTAAACATCGTCTCCTAAACCATTTAGTCAATTTTCACCAAACTTGGCAGGAATGTTCCATGGGTGCCCCTTTTCAAAACTTGTTTGCAAATTTTTGATTCGTCAAAAAAAGTGGGCGTGGCAGGGTGTGGCTTATTGGAATTAGAAAGATCCTAAGAAAATTCTTTAAAAATCAACCGTTGGCCCAATTTGAACCAAATGTGGCAGAAATGTTCCTTGGGTGATTCTTTTCAAAATATTGTAGCAAATTCTTGATTCCTCAGAAAAAGTGGGTGTGGCATATCGAACTTAGAGAAATCCTAAGAAAATTCTTTAAAAATCAACCATTCGGCCAAATTGAACCAAACTTTACAGAAATATTCTTTGGGTGACTCTTTTTCAAAATTTGTTAGCAAATTTTTGAGTCGTCAGAAAAAGTGGGCGTGGCAGGGCTGGCTTATCCGACTTAGAGAAACCCTAAGGAAATTCTTTGACCTTTTCTCCAAAAGTATTTGACATACAAAGCTCAAATTTGGTATGCAACTTCCTTTTAATGATATCTATCTGTTCCATGCAATTTGACCTTCCTCAAGGAAATCCGTTAACCCTTATCAACCCTTTACTCTACGAAAACTTCATCTTTTACTCCGAAAATTTAACCTTTGCCTTTTCTCCAAAAGTATTTAACATACAAAGCTCAAATTTGGTATGCAACATCCTTCCAATGATATCTATCTGTTCCATGCAATTTGACCTTCCTCAAGGTCATCCCTTAACCCTTAATAACCCTTTATTCCATGAACACTTAACATTTAAAAAAAATGGCCATTTTGGGGGCATTTGTGTTTCACAAACACATCTTGTTAGAACAAAATTCATTGCTACATGCCTGTATTTTCTTTGTATTTTCAGCACAGCCAAATACAGTATCATCTCATTTCTACCAAAGTTCCTGTTTGAACAGTTCAGACGTTACGCAAATATATTCTTTCTCTTTATTGCTCTACTACAGGTAAGATGATTTAGCTTTAATTAGGGATGCTATTAATTCTAGTGCAAAAATAGCTGGCTTTGATATCCATGTCAAAGAAAGTTGATGAAGATACATGTATTAATTAATGTTGGAAGAAATACCAGTTTTCTTTTTTTCCAAATATGTTTTTATCCAATGTGTCAGAATTTCAAATTCATGAGGATATATGTAATGAGAATTTGATTCTGTACTTTCTATTTCTGAATTAGTTTTAAGTACATGCGTTTCAATTAATTCTGCCATTCTGTCTTAATGATAACTTGAAAATGAATTATGCTATTTCAAACATTAGCTAGAACAATGGAGGTCACATTCAGTCTCAATTTCTATTCAAAAATACCCTTTATATACTTTACCATTTAAATATTCCAGCAAATCCCAAGTGTGTCCCCTACAGGACGATACACTACTGCAGTACCCTTATTGTTCATCCTGACAGTGTCTGCCGTCATCATCATCATCATCACCATCGTTATTATTATTATTATTCCAGCAAATCCCGAGTGTATCCCCTACAGGACGATACACTACTGCAGTACCCTTATTGTTCATCCTGACAGTATCTGCCATTAAAGAAATCATAGAAGATTATGTAAGTTTAAAATTTGTACATACGCCTATTATATCCCCAGAGGGTCATTTTATCTTGCTACATTGGGGCTGTAATCATCAACATTTCTAAATTGATCGTCTATATCAAAATTACATTACAAACCATCTGAATGCGGAGACATACGAGGGGCGTTCATTAAAGATTTCCCCTAACCTACTTCCAATAAGTATAGAGAATTGAAACTTGGCACAAATATTAATCTGTCTCTGCATGGCCTCTAGCCAGAGAGTTATACTTCTGCCATCGTTCAATGCAGTTGTGGAGACCTGTTCTGTAGAACACCGTAGGTTGTGCCCGAAACCTTACATTGACTTGATGGTGGCATCATCAATGACAGACTGTGGGCGCCCATGATTCGGGTTGTTTCCACAGACTTACGTCAACACTTGAACTGAGTATACCAGTGTTTGACAAAGTCATATGATGGGACATCATCCCCACAAACTTCTTTCATGTCATTAAATTCCTCCTTTAGAGTGTGACCCTTCAAATACAGGAATCTGATGACTGCTTGCCCCATCACGCTACCTTACTTAACTTCAGCACTCAGAAATGAGAAACAAATTACATTTCAGAGCTGCAATTTTTCATGTGACCTATAGAGGTATACGGATATGTATGTGTACAATTTCAACTTCCTACCGCAACTGAAAGTAGGTCAGGGGAAATCTTTAATGAACGCCCCTCGTATGTCTCGGATGGATTGTTGTTTAATTTTCAAGGTAAACTTTGAATTAGACTGGTTTGTGAAAACTACCCCTAACATTCCGTCTTTCTGTCCATTCATAGATAAATTCTTGCCTGTTCAACTCCTACCGTTCTACAATTATTTCTCAAGAAGTGGAAGTTGGAAAGGGATTTATTAGACAAAAATTGGCCCATTTCTTAAAGGTTGCAAGCTCTATTATTAAGCGCAAAGTATTAGAAATGACAGATTTGGATTTGTCTGAATGTTTTCCATTGATATCGGGGCTCGTTTTGGAAAGGGATAAGACCAAAATTGGGCCATTTCTCCAAAGGTTGGAAGCTCTATTATTGAATGTAAAACAATGTATAAATTATCTGATGAGACCCAAAGTAATTTATGATCTTGTTCCCTATTGGGAAAAGGCATTACTCTGAATTACCCTAGGAAATTGGCTTTACTTTCTTAGAGATAACAAATTACAGGGAGTAATGGTTGTTGAAAAAAAAAACTTTCAGAGAGACAGTTATTCCAAATTTTGGAAAGAAAAAAGAAACAGGAATTCTTTCAAAAACATTGTTTTAGGAAATTTTGTAAAAAAAAATCAGAAAATTACTGTTGGAAAATTTTATAGAAAATAAAGTGTTGATAACCAACATTTTTTCGTTTTGATGCTCCTGTATTGATAGACAGGAATGGCATGGTATTTGTCTTGTTTGTCTATAGAAAAAAATTAACATTTGCTATCACAGTTTAGTAATAGGACATTCATATTTTATATGTGGATTCCTTTTGACAAGGGACTTCCTGGTAAAAAAGCAGATTGTGTTAGGAAAAGGTCAAATTTCAATGTCAGATTTACTTAACATTTCGGATACAGGGGCATTCCTTGGTTGTAGTTTCAACAACAAATTCTGTCACCAATGCGTTTTAATTCATGTTGATCAAAACTCAATTTTGAGCTGCCATCTTCAGTACTTGTCAAGTCTGATTTGTCTAGATTTTCATACTATACTAGGTTCACCCTTTCCCGCCCAAGACAGATAATGAAATCCCTAGTAAAAGTGGTTTGGGAAAACATTGATAGAAAAAAGAAATTGCTGATAAACAGCAATTTATTTTCTACCTCAATATTTTCTATGTTGTAATATACTCATCTTTTACTGTTGACATCAATTATTTTGTCATATGCAACTACTTTCAAATTGGAGCAGTCTGAAATTGCACTTTCTGAGAAAGGTTTATTTAATTTTCTTTGTTCTTCTTCTTTTCAGAAACGTCACAGAGCTGATGATAAAGTAAACAGTGGAAAAGTTTTAGGTAATTTATCTTTCTTTTCTCCCTTTTTATTCGCCACCGGAGGCGGTCATTATTAGCTCACCTGAGCACGAAGTGCTCAAGGGGAGCTATTGTGGTCACTCTATCGTCTGTCGTCCGTCTGTCTGTCCGTCCGTCAACAATTTCTTCAAACATCTTCTTCTCCAAAACTAACAAGCCAATTTTGACCAAACTTGGCAGGAATGTTCCTTGAGTGACCCTTCTCAAAACTTGTCGCAGATTTTTGATTCGTCAAAAAATGTGGGCGTGGCAGGGCGGGGCTTATCGCACTTAGAGAAATCCTAAGAAAATTCTTTAAAAATCAACCATTGTTCCAATTTGAACCAAACTTGGCAGAATTGTTCCTTGAGTGACCCTTCTCAAAACTTGCTCTCAGATTTTTGATTCGTCAAAAAACCGTGGCCGTGGCAGGGAGAAAAGGTCTTATCAGACTTAGAAAAATCATAAGAAAATTCTTTAAAAATCAACCATTGGGCCAATTTGAACCAGACTTTGCAGGTATGTGCCTTAAGCCATTCTTTTTAAAATTTGTTCACAAATATTTTCATTTGTAAAAAATTGTGGCCGTGGCAGGGAGAAAGGGGCTTATCAGACTTAGAGAAATCATAAGAAAATTCTTTAAAAATTAACCATTGGGCCTATTTGAAGCAGACTTTGCAGGAATGTTTTTTGAATCTCTCTTTTCAAAATTGATTCACAAATTATTACATTTGTCAAAAAATGAGGGCCGTGGCAGGGAGGAAGGGGCTTATCAGCCTTAGGGAAATCCTAAGAAAATTCTTTAAAAATCAACCAATGGGCCAATTTGAACCAAACTTAGCAGAATTGTTCCTTGAGTGACCCTTTTCAACATTTGTTCATAAATTATAGTTTCGTCAAAAAATGTGGGTGTGTCAGGGTGGGGCTTATCTAACCAAGAGAATTTGTTAAAAAATTCTTCAAAAATCTTCTCCTTAACCATATGGCCAATTAAAACGAAATTTGGCAGGAATGTTCCTTGGGTGACCCTTCTTAAGATTTGTTCGCAGATTTTTTATTCATCCAAAATTGTGGGCGTGGCAGGTCAGCATTAACCGGACTTGGAGAAATCATAAGAAAATTCTTTAAAAATCAACCATTGGCCCAATTTGAACCACACTTGGCAGAAATGTTCCTTTGGTGACTCTTTTCAATTTTTTTTCTCAAATTTTTTATTCGTCTGAAAAAATTGGGCGTGGCTTATCGGACTTACAGAAATCCTAAGAAAATTCTTTAAAAATCAACCATTGGCCCAATTTGAAGTAAACTTTACAGAAATGTTCCTTGAGTGACCCTTTTCAAAATATGTTGGCAAATTTTGTATTGTTCAAAAAAGTGGGCGTGGCAGGGCGTGGCTTATCAGACTTAGAGAAATCATAAGAAAATTCTTTAAAAATCAAGCATAGGGTCAATTTGAAACAAATTTGGCAATGATGTTCCTTGAGTGACCCTTTTCAAAATTTGTGTGCAAATTTTTGATTCGTCATAAAAAAGTGGGCGTGTCTTAAACTTCTTTCAGGTGAGCGATATAGGGCCATTCTGGCCCTCTTGTTATATTGGTGTCATCTCCGTCTGTCTGTCCCTCCATCTGTATATTTGTATGTATGTCCACTTTTCTTGTGAGCGCAACTGCTCCTAAGTTTCTGGCTGGATCTTCTTGAAATTTGGTCAATGTTAACACCTCAATTGGTAGATGTGCATGAAGGAAGGATTTTATGGTTCATTGATTTTTGCCTGAGTTATGCCCCTTTAAAACTTAGTCTCTGGGGCGGCGTATATTGTGCACTCTTGTTAACCCTTTCCAAAATATACATTTTTGGTCTGTCCCAAATTATATTGATAATATTGATGATAAAATTTAAAAAATTTAACGAGACTTCCCTGGAAGTTGAAGTTCAATTGTAATTCTATGAGACAATGATGTTTATGAGGAGATGAAATGACACTGTTAAGGTCAAAACCTTCCTCGTCTGGAACTGTAAAGGCAGAATCCACATAGGAATAAACCTGCTTCATGTTATCCTCCAGAACTTTAAGTCGAGAGGAACAAGCATTCACAGTTTGTCCTAATTTGCCCATGGTTGCTTCTGCTGTTTTCTGGTTTGACAGAATACAACCAATTTGTGTAAGAAGTTTATTCTCCAAAGACTGAATATTCGGACTACCGGACGATTCCGGCGCCTTTCCCTTTGACAGATTTTTCACAGATTGGCCTTTGGAAGTCGATTTCGTGGCCGCATCACTCGCAGACGCTGGTTTTGGTTTATTCGCCATCTTGAACTGACGAAAACACATGTGAGAATAATTTCACTCAAAAATCGTCAAATTTGACGAAACAAACAGTTTGCAATAAAACCAAAGAAGTGTTCGATAACGAATTCCTATGGGTACAAAATGACCACCTAGGAACGGCGAAACAACGTCGCACAACTATTTAGTCCTCAAAAAAACGAGAGGCGTAAATTTTTAGCGGATCAAAATGTCCGCCATGCGCAAAGTCACTGACTGCGCATGCGCGGCTACATCTCATTTCATCCCGAATAAATATATCGTTGTCATCATAGAATCAATATTACAAAATGTATTAAATTAGTATTTTATTAGCATGTATGGGTTTGAGAGAAAAGAAGAAAAAAACAGATCATCAGTATTTTGCTATGTTCTCTCATTGCTTTCAAAATCTTCATTATGCAGTCTTATTTTGGAGGTAATGGGTAAAAACTTGTAATATCAGTTTGCATTTCATAGTGCATTGGGCCCAATCATGATTTCTTGGGTTCGATCTCAAGCCATGGCTTATA
Source organism: Fragum sueziense (assembly GCA_963680895.1). Taxonomy (NCBI): domain Eukaryota; kingdom Metazoa; phylum Mollusca; class Bivalvia; order Cardiida; family Cardiidae; genus Fragum; species Fragum sueziense. The sequence goes on along the minus strand of OY804596.1, from coordinate 20,626,095 downwards.
TCCTTTCTGATGTTTGACTTTCACCAATGAGAGGATAGTCCTAAACTTATGTGAGAGGACAGTAGGAGGTTCGGAATTTTGATAATGTGGTAGCACTGGTGATAGAAACAAAAAGAAACCATGGTTATGTGCTCCAGCAGCTATATGATTGAGATACTGCTAAAAGGAGCCTTAAACAGCGTTCCATAAATCAACTTTTCCCTTTCAGAAAAAACAAATAAGAGAGTCACAATAAAATGACTGAGTTCTGATAATTGATGAATGTTTCTGAGTTTTAGTATCACCCTGGGACTAGATGAAATATTACGAAAATTGTAATTAGGCTATAACAGTTCTTTCATGAGTTGTACATTCTATTTCATTAGTCACTTTGCTTTTGGTTTAACTTTTCCAGACAACAAATTCTCAGACTTTCCCTAACCCATTCCAAAACAGTGACGCCTTTTGATGTCATTACAAAATAAAGTCTTTGGAAAACATTGTGGAAAATGAAGAAATTGCTTGTAACAAGAACAAAATATATATAATTTCATTCACTTGAAATTGTCGTCTGTGGCATCTTTGAATTTGGAAAAATCTAAAATGTCACTGTGTGGTAATGGGTTAATTCATATGAGTTGCAGTCCACAACTTGAAAATTGTTAGGTACTGTTTAGATTACCATATGAATTTGAATTTTCTACAACTCTTTCAATCCTCGATCTGGTGAGCTACATTGATCACATTTATTTTGAATTTGTATGCCCCTGTATCATAAGATCGGGGGAATATTGTTATACGCCCGAAGGGTCATATTATGTTATGGTCCTGGTCGTCCGTCCGTCCGTCCATCTCTCTGTCCGTCCGTCCGTTAGCAATTTCTTGTGTGCGCAACTCCTCCTACAGTTTTGATTGGAATTTAATCAAACTTGCCACAATAAATCTCTATGGTGTCTAGTTGTGCATACCGTTTATGGAATTGAGATAACTCTTTTCGTTTTTGAATTATCTGCCCTTGAATTAAAAAGAATACCCATTTTACTGACAAGCCCCTCTGGGGCGTATATGCGCCGCTCTGCGAAGCTCTTGTTTTACTTGTGTCCATCTGTCTTCATTTTGGTATGTAACTTTTTTTCAATGTTATCTATTTGTTCCATGCAATATGACCTACCTCAAGGTCATCTGTTAACCTTTATCAACCCTTTACACAAAAACTTAACATTTTAGAAAAAATGGGCGTTTCGAGGCATTCATGTTTCACAAACCCATCCTGTTCATGTACATTCTCATACATTTCAGTGTTCCGTGATAAAGAATGGCGTACAATCAAGTGGAAGGAGGTTGTTATAGGAGATATAGTTAAAGTTGTTAGTGGTCAATTCTTCCCTGCAGATCTCATACTACTGTCATCTAGGTGTGTAAACAGTATCTCCTTTTACCTTGTTATTGTCAACTATTTGAATTTGAAAATTATTGAAATTCATCACCATGGTTTTAGTAGGCATTTATTAACCCATTACCAAACGACAATATTTTGGGCTCTTCCAAATTCAAAAATGTTGCAGACGACAATTTAAACTGAATGAAATTTTACATTTGTTGGTCTCTTTGCATAGAAAATATTGTGGGAAATGAAGAAATTGCTTGTCACAAGCAATTTCTTCATTTTCCACAATGTTTTCCAAAGCCAATATCTTGTGGGGAGTCAAAAGGAGTCACTGTGTGGGTAACAGTATTTATATCAAAACCCCTTTTTGTCAAGGAAAGGTGAAAATCTTTTCACTGCCTTTCACTTATTGAATAATACGAACATATTTGCTTTGGAACTATATAAAAGAGTTATCCGCAGAATAATTTGAAGCTGTAGTGGCAACTTATATAAGCATTGGTAAATCTTTTAAATGGATAGTGTAGCAAATAACTCTGTATGAAAACATTATTACTTTCAAAATTATAAAAATGCATTATTTATCACTTTTTGACATGATTTACTACAAAATATCTCTATTTGGTGACAATTTTGAAGATATTAAGCTCTGGGGTACTTTTGAAGCTGTAAGGGCATTATACTGAATTACATTAAGCTGTAGTGGGGCTGATACAGCTTATTGGGCTGGGGAGAATACTGTATGAGAATTGTTTGATTACTATAACATTGTCTTGCATTGCAGTGAGCCCCAGGCTATGTGTTATATAGAAACATCAAACTTGGATGGAGAAACTAATCTCAAAATTAGACAGGTATGTAACAAGTTACAAATATTTTAGAAAGTTTTCACATGCAACTGTAATAACTCTATTCCTATTAATGTTATTGCTCTGAAACTTTGCACATACATTTGTGACCATAATGTCACACTCAAAGATCCATTATTATGACAATTTATTTTGTGGAATTTTTGCCCTTTTAAAGACATTTGCTAGATTCTTTTTGCCGAATTTAATTTGTCTCATTTTTACATATTTTTTTCTTTAGAGTATGCCTAGTTCAAATATGCAAAGAAAAATTGGGGTCACCATATTAGTTTTCCTTGTATTTGCATTCTTGCAACACACATGTAAACCTTTTTTTGCATGATTTTTTGATTTTTTGAAAAATACACACTATCTTAACAAATACATGATTTTTCATACCTTTATCACATATCTAACATATTTCTTTGGTCATACAATTCAGTTTGTATTACAAACAAGATGTGGAATTCATGTAATGAGTAGAAAAATAAAAGTTCCAATGGAATGTGGTTTTACAAATTGCTACTTATTTCGCAAAAGGCACATTTTTCCCACAAATTTCGTTCAAATAATGCACAAAAATCGAAATAAAAAAAATACGAATTTATTTTTTTTTAAATTCACATATTTTGTACATTAAAGTATGCTGATAATAATTGTAAAAAGAAAAAAGGGGGTCACCATATTAATTTTGTTGGAATTTTGCACTAAAAATAGACTGGGTTTACAGTTATGTTTTGATAAACAGTCAGTGTTGATATAAAATCTCGTAACTACGGCTTATATCAAGCCGTAGTTACGAGATTTTATAACAAAATCCACAAAATTCATTAGTTTGTCCGAAATTACATCTCAATTTACTTGAAAAATCGTTCCCTTTTAAATGTCTTGCCAAAAGACACCCCCCCAGTGGGGTTTGAACCCGGAACCTCCGGGTTTCAAGTCGAGTGCGTTATGCGCCAGCGCCACCGAGGCTGTCAAGAGTGAAGAATTTCAATGCGCACGAACTTGCGCACTAACAAACTCCCGAAAACGTCTTTAAGACTTAGAATTTTCACTATCCAGCACTGGATAGTCACGCTTTGCTTTCCTCAGACAACTCTTGTTCTAGATTCCATTATTTGAATTTTTCAGGGTTTACCCCAAACATCTGACCTATTATCAGCTGATGAGCTTATTAAATTTTGGGGCGCACAATAGAATGTGTTAAATGATTCTGGTAGAGAACAAATGGATCTTGATCATACTGTATGGATACTATAAAGGCTCTATCACTAAATCCCAGCATGAATAAAAATTCAATTTTATTTTTTCAGGGTTTACACCAGACATCTGACCTATTATCAGCTGATGAACTCATCAAATTTTGGCATATGATATAATTTGTTGATTCCCATAGAGACCAACATTGATCTAGATCAGACTGTGCATATGCACAGGCTGATCTAGATCCATGTTTGTCTCGAATGCCATTTAGGGCCTTTTTGTGGATTCCAGATAAAATATACTTTACTCTAATTTTTCAGGGTTTGCCCCAGACGTCTGACCTATTATCAGCTGATGAACTCATCAAATTCTGGGGTACAGTTGAGTGTGAACCCCCTAACAGACATCTACTTGACTTTGTGGGAAACATTCGACCATTTAATAGGTAAACTATCCTGATTTGTCAGTATTATCCTTGGTCATGCGCATCCAAATTTTGTATTCATGCTTTCTTAATTGAGGTAGAGGACAAAAATAAAATGAGCTTTAGTATTTGTACCATCAATTAAAATTTAGTCTTTCTGAAACAGCAAAGAAAATCTGCCTGTGCAGCTTCAAGGACAAATAGTGTCAGTGCATAATTAGCTTTAACATTCAGTGATTGGGAAAGACATTTCTTCAATGGGACAATGTCGCTTCCACTTACAAAATCAATGTGACATTATGAAAATTGATGTGACAATTATAGGGTAACATTGCTCCATTCTCATATACAGCAAAATTCAATGGGACAAGGGCCCACTCATTAGCTCAAACAATGTGACATTTGGAATTTCAATGTGACTATGGCGCATGGCGCAGGCCTTTCCCAGTCACTGAACATTGTGATGTAAAACATGTTACCTTTGGTTAATTTGAAATCCTTTGCCTAGTGCTAAACCAAAATTTTTATATATGTGACCCATCATGCTAAAAGGGACCTTATCGGATGTGTGAAAAATATTGACCCTAGTCAGTCTACGCAGTCCGCACAACCAGACTAGGACCGACACTTTTCACTTTTATGTAATTTTCTTTATCCAGAATGTTTTCCCCATCTTACTATTTGTTCATTTTTTCGCATACGGGATCTGGTTGACCTGTGCTTAGTCTGACAAGTTTGTCAAAATTTGGATAAGGTCCCTTTTAGCGTGACGGGTCACATATGGGTTTTGAATTGTGACAAGAAAATAATGATTTCCTTCCACCAAATTATCTATTTCAGGCCTAAATGTCCATTAGGACCAGATCAACTGTTATTGAGAGGTGCCATGTTGAGAAATACTAACTGGATTTATGGTAAGTAATGATGAATAAGTCTTAGTTCTGAAATAGAATCTCTTGTAGTTTTCTAAATATGACTTCTAAAGAGTTAGATTTAATTCATTAAATTAAATTTATGTTTATAGTGGCAAGCCATTTCCTGTGGTAGCAATTCAAATACTTTTTGCTGCTTTTCAACAAAAACCTCATGACTGTAGTGTAAAACATGTTGCCGTTAAAATGTTTCCTTTGAAAAGCAACAATTTGTTCTGAATTATCTGTATCACTTTGCTGTAGCTTCAATCAGTATCCAGATTCATTCCATTACTCTCTTTGTCAATCTGTTCATGAATTCTACATGGAATTTTGCTCTTTTACAGAGCTCCAGATAAGAGGGACTGAAGACCTTTCAAAATGCAGTATTTCACTTTTAGTTCATCAAACCCTATGGTGTGGGTACACATTTGAGTTGTCTCGCCGAGTCAATTCAAATGAGTACCCACAACATAGGGTTTGGATTTGAAACAACAAATTAAGAATGCATTCACTCCCTCTTATATGTTGTTCTGCTTTTAGTAAACAACTAATGTTTTGTTTTACAGGTATAGCAGTATATACTGGACCAGAAAGTAAATTAATGTTGAATTCTGTATCTGCACCTTTAAAAAGATCCAATGTGGAGAAGGTCACAAATGTACAGGTAATGGTAGATCTATTTATACTTTGTTACTTTGTAGTCAATTAACTCTTCAATTCCCCCCCCCCCCCCCCCCCCCCCCTCTGAATATTGATCTATTGATCCTCTGAACAATGATTGAGTATTCTTTGAAAATGTTAAATACGAATCTGGCCCTTAAGAGAGCATACATGTTTTACTAACATCACTTGTTTGTAATTTCAGATCCTGTTTTTATTTGGCATTTTGTTGTTACTATCGCTGGTGTGCACAATAGCCAATCAGATTTGGACACACAGACATGAGAAAAAGGACTGGTACCTAGGATATGGGGGTAGGTGACATTTGTTTTGACCTTAAGCTTACATTTGATGAAATGCTGTCATATACCTCCTTAAGCCAAGTTTATATTCCTTTAATTGTTGTAAAATATAGCTTTATTATAAAGAAAAGAGAATGCTGAAATCCAAACTAAAACAACAGTATTTGCGTTCATTCGAACAATACATGCAAAAGAGCAGTAATTTTGATTTCAGCTAGGTAGCTATTATATGAATTCATGTTTAGCTGGTTTTCTGTTGCAATGACTACTGTCCATTAAGATTTGTTCCCATTGTTTAAGGAATTGTTATTGTGTATTCACAGATTTACCTGCCAACAATTTTGGGTATAATTTCCTGACGTTCATCATTCTGTTCAACAATCTCATACCAATCAGTCTTCAAGTTACACTAGAGGTGGTGAAATTCATACAAGGCTTCTTTATCAACTGGGTAAGAATATCATTATATGCCTTAGTGCTCATATGATGTTATGGCCCAAGATTACTTTCCATTCTTGAATTATCTGCCGTTGAATTAAAAAAAAAAACTTGCCTATTTTCTTGTGTGCAAAACTCTTCCTACAGTTTCCACTGGAAATTGATCTAACTTTTCACAATGAACCTTTATGGTGTCTTGTTGTGCACATCGCTTATGAAATTCAGATAACTCTTTTTTTCTTGAATTATTCTTCCTTGAACTGGAAAAAATGGCCAATTTTACTGACAGGCCCCTATCAGCTGTATATGCACGGCTCTGCGAAGCTCCTATTGTAGTCCTTATGATGATGTTTTTTGATCTCCCTACATGATAAATGAATATATGAAAACATTGTAGAAAATGAAGAAACCGCTTGTGACAAGCATTGTGACAATATCATCTTTAGTAACATTGATTTTGTCTTTGCAGCAGCTTTCAAATTAGAACATTTTAACCCATTACCAAACGACAAATTTTGGGCTGTTCCAAATTCAAAGATCGCGCAGACGACAACTTCATGTGTATGAAAGTTTACAATTATTGGTCTTTTTGGGTAGAAAACATTGTGGGATATGAAGAAATTGTTTGTCACAAGCAATTCCTTCATTTTCCACAATGTTTTCCAAAGCCATTATATAAAGGGGAGTCAAAAAGAGTCACTGTGTGGTAATGGGTTAAAGGGATATTGCCAATAATTTACATTTAGATAGAAAATTGATGAATAAGGACCTTGGCTTGGGTAGTGCCTGAATAGAATTACCCCACCCAATTTCAATATACAGTATACACCAAACCAAAAGTCTGTTCGATTCAGACTTTTGGGCAAGATATGTACCCTTTATGTATCTATTTGTACGAAAAATATCATTTGAAAATTTAGGTCCCAGGAAAATGGCCTTATGGAAACCACCTCTTTTATCTGTTTGGGAAAGGGTTGATTTTGATTGCTGAAAATAAAATGTAAAAATCTGCCATTTCAGGATTTAGAGATGTATTGTGAAGAAACAGATACCCCAGCCATGGCCAGAACTTCCAACTTGAATGAGGAATTAGGTCAGGTAGGTCAGACATAGATCAGCTTGTACAGATATGGTGGCTGATCTTATTCTTCTTTGTTTTATGGATTCAGTTTCAACCTTTTCCCAAACGTCAAAATTTTAGGGTGATCCACTTTAAAAAACTGCCATAAATGACAGAATGGATGTTATTAAAGATAAGATTTGTGTGAAATATGACACAGAAAATATTGAGACAAAAGGAGAAACTGCTGATTATCAGCAGTTTCTTCTCTTGTTTCAATGTTTTCCCTAGGGTTTTTTGTTAGGGATGTCAAAACCAGGTCTTGTTTGGGAAAAGGTTAAGAGAGCTTACTAAATTGAAAACGCCCAAAAGATTCATTCACATGCAATCATTTATATTTGTAATATTCATTCAAGATATGTGGCTTCACTTTTGAAAGTTAGTCTCTTTCAGCAAATTTCCATGCAAGTTTTGATGAGACTGAAAGAATGAATGAAAAGGTTATGTAGACTTTAACCCCATACCAAACAATCACTCAATTTTTGACCCTGCTAGAGGTAATAGCTTTGGAAAACAATGTGGAAAATAAAGAAATTGCTTGTAACAAGCAATTTCTTCATTTTTCACAATGTTTTCTTCTGAAAAAAGATCACAATATGTAATATTTCATTCATTTGACCTTTGATTTTTGACAAGTCTAAAATTTTGCCCTCTGGTAATGGTTAATTTATCCATTTTGTTTTACAGATCAAGTACATATTCTCAGATAAAACGGGCACTTTGACAAGAAACATCATGAACTTTAGAAAATGTAGTGTAGCTGGAATATGCTATGGGTAAAGTATCTTTTAACTTTTATCCCTTTACAACTGTGGTTTAATCAATTTCTAAATATTGGCCCTTTTTAACTCCCAAAAAGTGTGACAAGTAATTTATTTATTTCCCACAATGTTTATTAAACAATATACAAAAAAAATGAATTCATTCACTTAAAATTGTCGTCTACAACATATTTGAATTTGAACTAGTCTAAAATTTAGCCATCTAGTAATGTGTTAAGAGAGTATTATTCTGGATAATGATCCTTTGCAACATTTCATTTTTAGCTCGCCCGGGACGATAGTCTCGGAAGAGCTATTGTCATACCCCCGAATGTTGGCGTCGGTGTCAGCGTCGGCGTCAGCGTCCGCAAAAACTTTAACCTGGCCCATATCTCATGCCCTGTTAGAGATACAGCCTTCATATTTCACCTGTGGGTACCTCTAACTTAGACCTTTGATTTGAGGCCATGACCTTTGACCTTGTGACCTTGACCTTGGAGTTTGACCCACTTTTTGACCGTTTTAAAAAATGTTAACCTGGCCTATATCTAATGCCCTATTACACCTACAGCCTTCATAATTCACATGTGGATACCTCTCACCAAGACCTTTCATTTGAGACCATGACCTTTCACCTTGTGACCTTGACCTTGGAGTTTGACCTACTTTTAAAAAACTTTAACCTGGCCTAAAAAAACTTTAACCTGGTCTATAGCTTATGCCATACTGCACATACAGCCTTGATATTTCACATATGGACACCTCCTACCAACACCATTCACATTTGACCATGACCTTGAACTTCGTGACCTTGACCTTGGAGTTTGACCTACTTTTAAAAAACTTTAACCTGGCCTATATCTCATGTCTTTTTACACCTACAGTCTTGATATTTCACATATGGACACCTCCTTCCAACATTATTCACATTTGACCATGACCTTGGACCTTGTGACCTTGACCTTGGAGTTTGACCTACTTTTAAAAAACTTTAACCTGGCCTATATCTCATGTCTTTTTACACCTACAGTCTTGATATTTCACTTATGGACACCTCCTGCCAACACCATTCACATTTGACCATGACCTTGGACCTTGTGACCTTGACCTTGGAGTTTGACCTACTTTTAAAAAACTTTAACCTGGCCTATATCTCGTGTCCTTTTACACCTACAGCCTTGATATTTCACATATGGACACCTACCAACACCATTCACATTTGACCATGACCTTGGACCTTGTGACCTTGACCTTGGAGTTTGACCTACTTTTAAAGAACTTACCAGGCCTATATTTCATGTCTTTTTATACCTACAGTCTTGATATTTCACATATGGACACCTCCTTCCAACACCGTTCACATTTGACCATGACCTTGGACCTTTTGACCTTGACCTTGGAGTTTGACCTACTTTTGAAAAACTTTAACCTGGCCTATATCTCATGTCCTTTTACACCTACAGCCTTGATATTTCACTTATGGTCACCTCCTGCCAACACCATTCACATTTGACCATGACCATGGACCTTGTGACCTTGGAGTTTGACCTACTTTAAAAAAACTTTAACCTGGCCTATATCTCATGTCTTTTTACACCTACAGTCTTGATATTTCACATATGGACACTTCCTTCTAACACCGTTCACATTTGACCATGACCTTGGACCTTGTGACTTTGACCTTGGAGTTTGACCTACTTTTAAATTTTTTTAACCTGGCCTATATCTCATGTCCTTTTACATCTACAGCCTTGATATTTCACACATGGACACCTCCTTCCAACACAGTTCACATTTGACCATGACCTTGGACCTTGTGGCCTTGACCTTGGAGTTTGACCTACTTTTGAAAAATTTCATTTTGGGCCATGACCTTTTTACCTTGACTTAGGAAATGACTTTTCTTTGTGACAAGCTCTCGTTAGGGCGAGCTTTATTGTCCGCGGACAATTCTTGTTACATTAATTTATGCTCTGTCAGAACCCTCCCCCATAACACAAAATAACAACAAATAACAACAACAAGAAGCATGCTGTTTCAAAAGCATTTAACACTTTCCTAAACTATGACAAGTTACGAATTATTGCTCAATGTAATATCTAATGAAAGACTGTATTCTTCTGATCTATATTTCAGGAACAATGATGAAAGTGAAGGAATGTTTAATGATCCAGCAATACTAGAAAATCTCAATAATAAACATGTGAGTATGTTATAATGTTAGTGCATCTGTTCGTCTTTCTATCTGTAAATTATCACTGAAAAATCTTCTCTGTTTACATGGGATGGTGTAGTCCAATTTAACATTACATTTGTAAGATGATGCAAGTCTTTATCCTTTAATCTCAAATGATCTATTAAAGGCCATCATAGACCCCTTGTTTCTTTTCTACTAGATATTTTGCCATGAGGAAATTGCTAGATGTTTTGCCATGAGGAGATTGCTCTTTCCAAATATACTTGAGTTACTAGTATATTTCGTTTTTTATAGATATTTGAGCGGAGATCTGGAGAAAGGTCCCCTATGAATTTTGATACTAAAAAGGGCCCAGATCATCCATAAGCACATATAATAAAGTCATTCTACCTTGCAGTGTTATGAGTATATTTTGTATAGATATCCCATCATGTAATTCATCCGAAGGGAATGTCACACTGATGCGATAATAAAGTCATTCTACCTTGCAGGTTACCGCCCCTGAGATACGAGAGTTTCTCATCTTGTTAGCTGTATGTCACACTGTAGTCCCTGAGAAGAGAGATAATGTTATAACTTATCAGGCCTCATCTCCTGGTATGTATAAGTGACTTGTTTTAAACAGTTTCATAAACAAGTCCTGGTTTTTATACACCTGAAGGTCCATTATTATGTTATGACCCCAGTCGTCTGTCAATCTGTTCAATAGAATTTTTTTTCATGTGCAGCTTCTCTTATGTTTTCAACTGGAATTTGATCAAATTCGCCAAAATATATGTGGAGCGACGTGGGAAAAGCGACCTTACGGTCAAAATTTTCGATTTTTGGTTTTCAGTTGTTTCAAATGAAAGATTAAATCCTGATTCAGAAAATGTATTTCTTTCAACGATAGGGTGTGTATTGACGTTGCTACGCGTGATTAAAGAATGTCACCTCTAACGTCATTTGGCGCGCAAAATCAGAGTGTTTGTTGAAAATTTGGTATGAAATTATTTTTGAAAAGGTATTTCTTTTCAATTCGTACATATAGGTCACCATTCATAACAATACGGAAAACAGTACAGCAAATTTGTAGTGTTTGAAATACGACTTTGATTGGCACTCGAATCTTTATTTTACCATAGCAACTGCATAGAAACTAAAGAATGTCAGAAATTATAACAAGATACAAGTCATGTTAATTTAGCATTTAATCATATCAAATATATGTTAACCTCCTGTCTGTACCTATGTAAAACAAGAGATGTTTGTAAAACATATATGCCCCCTCAAGGGCCTACATTTGATGTAGGTCAAAGTCCAAGGTCAAGTTAACAAGGTCCAAGGTCATGGTCAAATATGAAAGGTCTTGGTAGGAGGTGTCTATGTGTGAAATATTAAAGCTGTATATGTAAAAGTAAAATGAAACATAGGCCAGGTTAAAGTTTTTAAAAGTAGGCCAAATGCCAAGGTCAAGGTCATGGTCAAATGTGAAAGGTCTTGGTTGGAGGTGTCCATGTGTGAAATATCAAGGCTGTAGGTGTAAAAGGACATGATATATATGCCTGGTATCAGTCTTTTTAAAAGTAGGTCAAACTCCAAGGTCAAGGTTGCAATATTCAAGGTCATGGTCAAATGTGAAAGGTCTTGGTAGGAGGTGTCTATGTGTGAAATATCAAGGCTGTAGGTGTAATAGGACATAAGATAAAAGCTAGGTTAGATATTTCTAAAAGTAGGTCAAACTCCAAGGTCAAGGTCCAAGGTCATGGTCAAAGTGAAATATCTTGGTTGGAAGTGACCATGTGTGAAATATCAAGGCTGTATATGTAAAATGACATGAAATATAGGCCAGGTTAATGTATTATAAAAGTAGGTCAAACACCAAGGTCAAGGTCACAAGGTCATGGTCAAATGTGAAAGGTCTTGGTCGTAGGTGTCCATGTGTCAAATATCAAGGCTGTATGTGTAAAAGGACATGATATATCGGCTAGGTTAAAGTTCTTTTTAAAGTAGGTCAAAGTCCAAGGTCAAGGTCACAAGGTCCAAGGTCATGGTCAAATGTGAAACGTCTTGGTAAGATGTGTCCATGTGTGAAATACCAAGGCTGTATGTGTAATAGCACATAAGATATAGGCCCAGTTTATTTCTTTTAAAAGTAGGTCAAACTCCAAGGTCAAGGCCACATGGTCCAAGGTCATAGTCATATGTGATAGGTCTAAGTCGGAGGTTTCCATGTGTCAAATATCAAGGCTGTATGTGTAAATGGACATGATATATCGGCCAGGTTAAAGTTTTTTTAAAAGTAGGTCAAACTCCAAGGTCAAGGTCACAAAGTCCAAGGTCATGGTCAATTGTGAAAGGTCTTGGTAAGATGTGTCAATGTGTGAAATATCAAGGCTGTATTTGTAAAAGGTCATGAGATATATGCCGGGTTTAATTTTTTTTAAAGTAGGTCAAACTCCAAGGTCAAGGTCACAAGGTCCAAGGTCATGGTTAAATGTGAACGATGTTGATAGGAGGTATCTATGTGTGAGATATCAAGGCTGTATGTGTAAAAGGACACGAGATATAGGCAAGGTTAAGAATTAAGTGTAAAAATCAACAAAGGGCAATAACTCCAAGAATTTGATTGGCAGAGTTACGGTTCTTGTGCAGTGCAACTCTCCATAATGAAATCTATTCACCTGTAAAGTTTCATGATTCTACCTTACATATTTTTTGAGTTGTGCTCCGGACAAGAATCAAGTTATAAAATCAACAAAGGGCAATAACTCACTAAAGTTGATAGGAAGAGTTACGGTTCTTGTGCACTGCACCTCTCCATAATGAGATCTATCCACCTGTAAAGTTTCATGATTCTACCTTACATACTTTTTGAGTTATGCACCGGACAATAATCAAGTTTGAAAATCAACAAAGGGCAATAACCCAAAAAATATGATCAGCAGAGTTACGGTTCTTGTGCACTGCACCTCTCCATAATGAGATCTATCCAGCTGTAAAGTTTCATGATTCTACCTAACATAGTTTTTGAGTTATGCTCCGGACAATAATCAAGTTTGAAAATCAACAAAGGGCAATAACTCAAAAAATTTGATCAGCAGAGTTACGGTTCTTGTGCACTGCACCTCTCCATAATGAGATCTATCCACCTGTAAAGTTTCATGATTGTACCTTACATACTTTTTGAGTTATGCTCCGGACAAGAATCAAGTTATAAAATCAACAAAGGGCAATAACTCAAAAAATTTGATCGGCAGAGTTACGGTTCTTGTGCACTGCACCTCTCCATAATGAGATCTATCCACCTATGAAGTTTCATGACTCTACCTTTAATACTTTTTGAGTTATGCTCCGGACAAGGTTTGGTCTACGGACAGACCGACCGACCGACCGACCGACCTTCCGACCGACCGACCGACCGACCGACCGACCGACCGACCGACCGACCGACCGACCGACACTTGCAAAACAATATACCCCCATTTTCTTCGAAAGGGGGCATAACAACAGATTCATTGCCTAATACACAGATATTATGGGTTTTCGATAAGTTTTGGACTCTTTAGGATCATTTAGCCCACAGAACGCCGTTATAATCGTTGTAACACAAATTGGTGCCAAATATTTCAATCTTGGAAAATATCTTGGGAAATTTGATTATTTGTTTATCAACAAAGTTTTAAGAATGTTCCAAAAAGCACAGATGTTACAAATGAAAGAACGAATAGTTCAGTAGCCAAGCAATAGTATTAGATATAGCTACCAAAGAAAACTTTGAGAGAAAAGGAGAAAATGCAGGACATACGTAGTTTCATCTTTTCTTTCTATATTTTCAAAGCTTTTTCAATCGCTATCAAAACAAGATTGTCTTTGGTAAATTGTTAATAGTATGCTTTATTAGCCTCCCGCACATATGTATGTAATGTCTTTTCAAAGAAATGTTTTCTAGTCTGGCTCAGTCCAGCGGGAGGGGTTATAGGTGGACGGTCTGTTGAGTTGAAGCGGAATTCCGGGTTTTTAAAGATCTGTATTTCTGTCTCTGTATCGTTCTTGGAACGTCATGTTGTCACAATGCCGGGCTTCTCTGACGAAAACCTGAAGTACTAGAACTTGCTATAATATATTAGCGGTCTTTCGCATTATCTAGGAATCAATAGGGGAAAAGCATTTTGGCGTTGGTACCAGGTTTTTCCCTTTTTTAATCGATGACCAGTTTCCTATAAACGTTACTAGTTATGAAAGTTGCGGGTAAGTAAAAAGATACAGAGGACCGAATAAACTTGGCGGGAATTTTGGCTGGGCAAAAATGATCTGCCCATTCAAGATGACAAATTCATGATAAACATTTCACCAGACGACAGTTTGTTTATTCGCCAATCTAGCATGCCCCGCTTAAAGCACCAGAACATGGCCCGTTGGCATGTTGTTCAATTTATCAAAAACAGGTAAGCCAAAAGTCCAGCTGGAGAATTTTCTAAACATACCATTTTCACTGGTGGTGAACTCAGCCAAAGCGAGGGACGTTTTTTCGCGATCATTGTATTCCGTCGGCGTTGTTATAAAATATTGTAACTACGGTTTTATCAAAGCCGTAGTTACGAGACTTTATAACAACATCGACAGTTTGTCAATGCAAAACGGTAAACACGGTCTGTTTTTAGAACAAGTTCATTATCATTAGAAAAAAAACTATAAACTCACATTTAAACGCAAAATATCTATACCTTGCTGTAAACATAGCGAAAATTGTTTTAGTGCACCACCAGTGATTTTTCTTATAGGCATGAACTTCGTGCTAAAACAAACCGGGTTTATATTGATAATTTATCGATGTAATTTCTTGTAACTACAGCTTAAACCAAGCTGTAGTTACGATAAACCAAGCTGAAGTTACGAGGTTTTAGAATTGCATCGACGAAATACAGGTGTTTTTTTAAGTAGGGGACTGCTTACTTGATAAAATCGTTCCCTATTGATTGATAGATTGTGACAGTCGATGGTCCACCAGTGAAACATTGGATATATAGGCCTATGCAGATGACTTAATAAGGATGTCTTTGTTGGAGGTCAATGATATCATGAAAAGTTAGCGAAATTCAACAACAACAACAACAACCACAACAATATCATCAATTAGATGTGGGTCAAAAAACGCTATCCAGTCCCCGCACACATAGTAGAAAAATCATTTGGTCAGTTACTAGTAGTTATTTACAGTTATGGAAATAATAGGCCTACAGTTTTTAAATGGAAGTTTTGTGTTATTATGAATATAAAATTTTGTTTATCCCAAATGTCCGCCATTTCCAAATTCAGAAAACATCCATAATCAAGAAAAACACTTAACCAACTGTAGAAAATACGTCATTTACAAGATCTATGATAACAGACATGAGAGACCGGGCCCCGGTTTCTCGAAAAAACTTCAGTACATAGGCCTACTCATGAGAACATGCTCAACTTATAAGGAATACTCTCCAACGTTGAAGGGTATTCGATTGAAGTTCACGTTGATTTCGTGCGATTTGAGCACGGTGCTCTGATTTGAGCATGAGAACGTACTTAAGTTTTTTTCGAGAAACCGGGGCCACATTTTTAGACCCACATGATAATGATGGAATGAACTCTAGGATGAGTCAGAAAACTAGAAGCTGGACATTTAGGCTAAGTCTGGGATATGTATGTAGGCTGCAAGTATATCCATCTGATTTTTGTGCTGTTTTTGCAGTGGTCAATATTTTACTGATGCTCTCAAAAATGTTATCAGAATTAACTTTAAGCTAAGAATGCAAAAACGATTGGGGAAACCTGATTTTTGAGTCATAATTTTACATGAATCCTTTTTACTAGGCCTTCTGACAAATCTAGGACTACAGCCTGGGCTACCTGTACCCGACTACATGCATCATGTATACATTTTGGTACGAATGACATCTTTTACCTGAGATATTTTGTAACACTCATTTTGTGTAATCTGTTAGACTTTTTTGACCAAGGAAAAAATCGAAACAACAAACTTTGATAGATCTAGATCTATGATTTATCTTCGTGATCTAGAGTGATGTTGTTTTTCACATTTGATGTGATATCAAATGTTGTTTTGAGAGGGAAAATTATGGCGGCTTTTAATAATTAATTTGGATATCACCAACAAAAAAGAGAAAATAAAATTCATTTGGAAAAAAACTGGTGTACGGTGGACTCGAACTCGAGACCACTAAAAATGTTACTTTACCCACTAAACCACCGCGCCATCTAACTTTCAGTGGGATAATAATTTAGTTAAACCAAATACGTTTGCGTTATAGGAAATTAATTGTTCATTTACAGAGATAAACCTGCCCGGTTTCACCTTTTAACCCTTTCCCAAACTGCAAGATTTTAGGGTAATCTGCTTCAAAAACTGCTAAAAATGACAAAATGGAAGTTATTAAAGATAGGATTTGTGTAAAATATGGCACAGAAAATGTTGAGACAAAAGGAGAAACTGCTGGTTATCAGCAGTTTCTTCTTTTGTTTCAATGTTTTCCCAAGCCTTTTCTATTAGGGACGTCAAAACCAGGTCTTGTTTGGGAAAGGTTTAATATATTTTCATTTATTTTCACATTTTCCTCAAACAAAATAATTCAGATTGTGCAAATATTTAGTGATTTTTAAATGTTCGGTAAAGTTCGGTTTCCGAGTTTTTCTCATCGGCGTGGGTTGGGGTAGGTGGCATAAAATACGCAAACGATGGCCAATAAATAAGATTTAACGATACAAATCGTGTCTCTAAGCATAGCCTAAGATTAACATAAGGAAGAAAAACAAATCTTATGTTCCAATTTTTCGTTTATGGTGGACAAACTCGTGAAACTTGCTGTTTTTTGTTTCTGCTTTCCGTTCGGACAGTTGAATAAACCCGCCGATCTACACTGAAAGTGTTAGAAAAGGGCTTAATTTTTCAAATTTTGCAAAATCTATGAGTGAAATTTTCGAGTTATTTTTAGACGCCAGTTTTTATGGGTGTTTTCCAATAATGATCATTACGATGTCAAAGATGCCGTGTTTCACAGAGCACGGCTCATTTCCACTTTACTTCCGTGTTTGAAAATAGCGCACTTTGAATTGACGTCATTTACTCGATTATGTCATTTTATCGATAAGGTCGCTTTTCCTACGTCGCTCCCCATATCTTTATCATGTCCAGTTTTGCATACTGCTCACAAAATTTTGAGAACTCTTTTTTTTTCTTTCTTGAATTATCTGCCCTTGAATTGAAAAAAAAATGAAAATAGGAAATAAAACAAAAGAAGAAAATTGAATTGTATTAATTTATGAACATTTACT
This sequence comes from Fragum sueziense, assembly GCA_963680895.1. Lineage (NCBI taxonomy): Eukaryota > Metazoa > Mollusca > Bivalvia > Cardiida > Cardiidae > Fragum > Fragum sueziense. Next base: position 20,608,548 of record OY804596.1, on the reverse strand, counting down.
ATATTTGCTTCTGCAGATGAAGGTGCTCTAGTTAAAGGTGCCAAAAAACTGGGTTTTGTATTTACCTCCAGGACTCCAGACGCTGTCACTATAGAAGTGGTAAGAAATACTAATTATTAACCCTCTCCCAAACAACAAAATTTTAGGGTGGTCTAAATTCAAAGATGTTGCAGACGACAATTTCAAGCAAATAAAGTTTGATATTTTTTCTCTGTTTTGGGGTAGAAAATGTTGTGGTAAATGAAGAAATTGCTTGTCACAAGCAATTTCTTCATTTTCCACCATGTTTTCCAAGGCCTTTATCTTATGGGGAGTCAAAAAGAGTCATTGTGTAGTAATGGGTTATTCTAATAAATGACCATATTCTGATAAACGCCCTTTCCCCAAAACTCTGCTGAAAATCTGCATATTTCAAGCACATTTTTTGTATTGAAGTGTGATTCTAAAAAAACTCTCACCCCACATGAATTGAAATAATGTAAGTAAGCAATGAAAGAGATTTCTCATCCCCAAATCTGCTTCCAACAAAAGAATTTCACCACAAAGGGTATTTTCTTATTATAAAAAGTTGCCAAATTTGACTTGCTTAACCCATTACTGCACAGTGACACCTTTTGACTCCCTAACAAGAAAGATTTGAGAAAACATAGTGAAAAATAAAGAAATTGCTTGTGACAAGCAATTTCATCATTTTCCACAATGTTTTCTAACCAAAAATATTTTTAGAATTTCATCAGCTTGATATTATCATCTGCAACACCTTTCAAATTGGAACAGTCCAAAATTTTGTCGTTTGGTAAAGGGTTAACTTAACTTTTTCATCGGGCATGTTTTCATAAAGGCCTTGTTGTTGTTTTACAGCCATAAATTTTGTAACCTGAAACAGCTTTTAATCTGGATTATTTAAAAAAATGGAAATGGCTGAGCTTATTTTAATAATTACGTGCTCATTACAGCTAACTCACTCATATTATATTTTGTACTTTTCAGTTTGGTAAAGAAGAAAGATATGAAATCCTCAATGTTTTGGAGTTCACAAGGTAACATAGTTTTGTGTATTTTCTTGTAGAAGAAATATATAAGATACATTATGAAATGATATTAATCCCATGAAAGAAATTACTTAACATCATTTTGCAGATGTAAATATGGTTTCAAACTTCGAATTGATTTTGTATGGTAGACTTGGGAATTTTGTTCTCTGTTTTGTGTAATAAAGTTAAAAACTTCAACAACACATGATTTTAAAATCTTACTTCGTTTGTAGCAGTGTTGAGGTATATTTATTGAACAATTACAGACATTCTGTAGTCGGGAACTTTTGTACTGGATCTGTGATTTCCCGAATAGTTCCTGCTTTTGATGTCCCTGACAAAGTAAACTCTAGAAAACACTGATGAAAAGGAGAAATTAATGTTCACTTTGTTTTCTTTTGAGTTTTCAAAAGATGTTGAATTGATTGTTTACTTATTGTCAGTGTAATAGCAAAACCTTGTAACAACAGCTTTAACCCATTACCACACAGTGACACCTTTTGACTCCTCACATAATAAAGGATTTAAACAACATTGTGGAAAATGAAGAAATTGCTTGTGACAAGCAATTTCTTCATTTCCCACAATGTTTTCTTTATAAAATGACCAAAAATTTAAAATTCTATTCACTTGAATTTGTCGTCTGCAACATCTTCGAATTTCGACTAGTTCGAAATTTCGTCGTCTGGTAATGGGTTAATCAAGCTTTACGAATGATTTATTGCAATAACACTGACATTATTTTATGTTACAGTGATAGAAAGAGGATGTCAGTTGTAGTGCGGACACCAGATGGGAAAATTAAACTTTACTTGAAAGGAGCTGTAAGTTGATTATTGTTCTATTGTTTACTTGATATTGGTTTGCAATCTTCCCAGAGGAGAAAAAAATCACAGAATTGTCTTAATCAAAAGGAATAGCAAATTTGAAGGTTATGGCACAGAAAAAAATGTGGGGAATGGAAAAAAAAGTGTGTCTTCTAGTCACCCAATGCGTTCCAATTAAGCATTTCTATTGAAGACATAAGAATCAGGTTTTATTTATGGATGTGTGAAAGTGAAAAGTATATGCAGATTTACTAGTAGGATGTAGACCTTGTAATCGAAATTCCGAAAACACCATGAGGATTTTTTTTAACATCAACAAAAAAAATGATTCTATGTGGCTTCTCTTCACTTAGGTGTATCAAATGGGTACACAGAGTTGAGAGCCAAATTGATGTTGCTGCTAGAGGTGGCAACTGTTAACCCATTACCAGATGGCAAACTTTTAGGTTTGTCCAAATTCAAAGGCGCTGCAGACGACAATTTAAAGTGTATGAAACAGTACATTTATTGGTATTTTTGGGTAGGAAATATTGAGGGAAATGAGGAAATTGCTTGTCACAAGCAATTTCTTCATTTGCCACAAAGTTTTCCAAAGTCTTTATCTTACGGGATGTCAAAAGGCGTCATTATGTGGGAATGGGTTAAAAGATGATATGAAACTTGATGTTTTCAAGTGTTGAGTCAAAAAACAAATTGCTGAGGTAGACATAAAATTTATACATAAAACTTTTTCAAATTATAACATCTCTGTTTCTACAGGATAATGTTGTCTATGAGAGATTGGAAGAGACTCAGCGCTATAGTGAGACAACTCTACAGCATTTAGAGCAGTTTGCCATGCTAGGTTTGAGGACATTGTGTATCGCCCAGGCGGATGTTAATGAAGATTTTTACGAAGAGTGGAAACATACATACTATAAAGCCAGCACTTCATTACAGAACAGGGATAAAAAGCTGGAAGAAGCAGCAGAATTAATTGAAAGGGTTTGTTGAATTTCTTTCACCCTTTAACCCTTTCCCAAACAACAAAATTTTAGGGTGATACACTTCAAAAACTGCCACAAATGACAAAACGGATGTTATTAAAGATAGGATTTGTGTAAAATATGACACAGAAAATATTGAGACAAAAGGAGAAACTGCTGGTTATCAGCAGTTTCTTCTTTTGTTTCAATGTTTTCCCATGCCTATTCTATTAAAGACGTCAAAAACAGGACTTGTTTGGGAAAGGGTTAACGATTTCTCAATTGACAAAAATTTAGTCTATTATAATTTGAATGCTGCTGTAAACAACAAAATGAATATGATAAAGATAGGAATATTATGATATTATAAAGAAAATATCAGCATTTTCTTCTTTTGACTCAGTGTTTCCGTAAATCCCTGTCTCTTTTGGATGTCAAAACTAGACTGTTTGTCGCCTAGTCATATGTTAATGATGATTTATATAAAGAATGGAAACAAACATAAATCCAGCATAATGTTACAAAACAGGGATAAAAAGCTGGAAGAAGTAGCAGAACTCATTTAACCCTTTCCGAAACAACAAAATTTTAGGTCGGTCCAATTCAAAAGCTCTATGACAAAATGGATATTAAAAAAATATTGGAATTATGTGTGATATAGCCAAGAAAAAATTGAGGCAAAAGGAGAAACTGCTGGTTATCAGCATTTTCTTCTTTTGTCTCAATATTTTCACAAGCATATTCTATTAGGACGTCAAAACCAGGTCTTGTTTGGGAAAGGATTACAGAGTGTATTGAAATTATTTGGACCCTTTGAAAGACTTCAAATGTTGATTTCTAGGCAAAAATGAGACATTGATCTCATTGACCAAATGTGTGGCAATTCAAAACTTTTCATCTATTGTTTTACAGAATCTGAGTTTACTAGGGGCCACAGCAATAGAGGACAAACTTCAAGAGGTAAGTTCGAACCCCTGCTTGTCCAGTATCCATTTTGACATTTGGCTTAACCCTTTCCCAAACGGCAAAATTTTAGGGTGATCCGATTTGAAAACTGCTGCTGACGACAAAAGAGATGTTGGTAAAGACAGAATTTGTGTATAAAACAGCAGGGAAAATATTGAGACAAAAGGAGAAACTGCTGGTTATCAGCAGTTTCTTCTTTTGTTTCAATGTTTACCCAAGCCTTTTCTATTAGGGACGTCAAGAAAAGGTTTTGTTTGGGAAAGGGTTAAGTCATTTGTCTCTCACCAATGGGTGTGCATCATCTATGTGAGAGAGCAGCTGTAGTCTTGGTTTGGATATTGTGATAGTACTGGTTAGAGAAATACCAGGAATCCATGGTGCTCCAGCCTTTGCAATATGACCATAGCTGTTGAAAAACAGCATTAAGCCCCAATAAACAAACCAAATCAAGAGGTAAGAATACTTTTATCTGACATCATAGATTGCAGGAATTCTTATCTGTATGCACTTTAAACCATTTCCAAACGGCAGAACTTTGCACTTGTCCAAATTCAAAGATGTTGCAGACGACAAGTTCAAGTGAATGAAATTTAGATTTTGTTGGTCTTTTAAAGCAGAAAACATTGTGTAAAATGAAGAAATTGCGTGTCACAAGCAATTTCGTCCTGTTCCAAGATGTTTTTGGAAGCCATTATCTTGTAGGGAGTCTAAAAGAGTCACTGTGCAATATTTATACCCTCCACAACGAAGTTGGGGGGGGGTTTATACTGGAATCAGGTTATCTGTCTGTCCGTCCGTCTGTCCGTCCGTGGACGTAATTTTGTGCCCTCTTCTCCTCCCACAGTTTTTAACCGATTTTGCTGAAATTTTATCAGGTTGTTTCCTATCATATGAAGTTGTGCACTTGCAATTTTCCTCTTGATCCAGTCATTAGTTTCAGAGTTATGCCACTTTGAAATTTTTAAGTGGGAGGGGGCGGGTAGAATTCGAAATTTAAAATTTGTTTGCGTGCTCTAACTTGAGAACCATTTGACCTAGGATCATGAAACTTTACACAGTTGTTGCCCATGACCCAAGGGGGTGCCCTATTGTATTTGGGTCACCAAGGTCAAAGGTCAAGGTCATAATTGGACTTTCTTTAAAATCTGTTTCCGTGCTCTAAGTCAAGAACCTTTTGACCTATAGCACTTTTTCAGTGACAAGGCCCTAGTGGGGGGTATTTGTCTGCTTTGCGACAGTTCTAGTTTACATTGCTCCAATTGGAATGCTGAAGATGGCACAATTGATGTTGAAAAGATTTCCCTATTATATAGCGCTGAAAATATTGAGGCAAAAAGAGAAAATGCTGTTTACCAGCTTCTTATACGCCCGAAGGGTCGTATTATGTTATGGCCCTGGTCGTCCGTCCGTCCATCTGTCTGTCCGTTAGCAATTTTGTGTGTGCGCAACAGTTTTGATCGGAATTTGATCAAACTTGCCACAATGATTCTCCATAGTGTCTAGTTGTGCACATTGCTTATGGAATTCAGATAACTCTTTTCGTTCTTGAGTTATCTGCCCTTGAATTGAAAAAAAAATAGCCAATTTTACTGACAAGCCCCTCTCAGGCGTATATGCGCCGCTCTGGGAAGCTCTTGTTTCTTCTTTTGTTTTGATATTTACCCAAACCTATTCTATGAGGTATGTCAAAACCAGGGCTTGCTAGGGAAAGGGTTTTGTCTTTCTTTTTGTCACATTTTTTTGCTATACAAGTATAAATGAAAAACAGCAATATGCATGTACTATATTTATTCCATTCCCTTATGGTGATGCCTTTCAACACCCCACAGGATAAAGAACTTTTGAAAACTGTGGAAAATGAAGATATTGCTTGTTAAAAGCAATTTCTCCATTTCCCATATTGTTTTCTACCAAGAAAGATTTAAAATGTGAAATTGCGTACATTTGAAATTATGGTCTGCAACACTTTGAATTTGGAACAGTCTTAAATTTTGCCATCTGCTAGTGGGGTTTATTGAATTGATCTGAAATTGTTTTGTTTACAGGATGTTCCAGAGACGATTTCCAATTTAATGGCTGCAGACATCAAGATCTGGGTGTTGACGGGTGATAAACAAGAGACTGCCATCAATGTTGGTAAGTCTGATTCATATTGTATAACTTTTACTATTTCCCATCAGTGTTCTCCCAAGCTCAATAAGCTGTATCGGCCCCACTACAGCTTCATGTTAATCAGTGTAATGCCCCTACAGCTTCAATACTACCCCACAGCTTAATTTCTTTAAAATGGTTACCAAATAGAGGCATTTTGAGGCATTTCATGCCAAACACTGTTTAATAATACATTTTTGTCATTGTAAATGTAATAATCATGAGTAAAAATATAATGGGAAAAGAAGAAATTGCTCAAGATGAGCAATTTCTTCTTTTTCCATAACGTTTTCACTCACAATTATATGCTTTCAATGTTTACCAATTCTCATATAATCTGCCACTACAGCTTCAAAATATTCTGCGGAGAACCCTGCCCATACTTGCATCCTCCGAAACCCAGCGGTCATAGCTACGCTACATGATGTTGCTACGACTGCTGGGTTTCCGAGGATGCTATACTTGTAAAATTCTAGATTTTTTTTAGTTGAAAGTAGTAAAAGTGTTTGTCATAACTTACAAACTCCATGGGAAAAGAGAAAATGAAATTAATTGGCATCTTTTTGCTTCTTTATAGACTATAGCTTTCACCAATTTTGGACATTAACCCTTTCACTGCCATAGGCGACTTTTGTCGACTATAGGGGGTCCCTGCCATAGGCGACTTTTGTCGACAAATTTATGGGGACGAACAACAACAACAACAACAACATAAAAAAGAAAAAAAATATTGTCATTTCATAAATTACCTTTAAATTTTGGTCACATATAGGTGCTTCATTTGTCTGTATGTTCTGAAAAATTTGAAAGGAATCCATCAAATGAGTCAAAAGTTATGCATGTTTTTGTGAACAGGGTATCGAAATTTCTTCGAATTAATTCAGCAGTGAGAAACACGTCCGAAAAAAATATTTGGCAGTGAAAGGGTTAAAAACTAGAGATTTTTTTAGAAACATTTTGTAAGAGCAACAATTTCACTTTAATAGAAACTATTGATGCATTTGCTAATTCATCTTTGACCATTTCCCAAACATTTACTTATACAGGGTGTTTCATGATATGTGTTTCCAATTCGAATCTTAAATATGTTTGAATTAAGAAATGCACTTTTAACCCTTTCCCAAACGGCTAAATTTTCGGATGATCTACTTCAAAAACTGACAAAAATAACAAAATGGATGTTATTAAAGGTAGGATTTGTGTAAAATATGGCACAGAAAATATTGAGACAAAAGGAGAAACTGCTGGTCATCAGCAGTTTCTTCTTTTGTTTCAATGTTTTCCCAATCCTTTACTACTAGGTACGTCAAAACCAGGTCTTGTTTGGGAAAGGGTTAAATGAAATGTACAGTGTAAATGTGGACACCATTAAGTTTTATTTGACATATACACTTTCCCCAGATCCAGGCTCAGTTATATTTTTCTGTTACAGCCTATTCCTGTAGAATGTTGACCAATGATATGCCTCGTATAGTCATCAATGAACACAGTCTAGATGTAAGTCATCGCAAGATTTTACAGATTTAAATGCTTCTTTTAGTGCCAATGATTTTTCCAAAAATAATTTGATAGTGGAGAGTAGTTTATATAACAAAAGTTATATACCACATTTGAAATAGAACTCATCATTTTAAATTGAATTTGAGTAACTGATATTTTATTTATAAAATTAAATTTGGGAGAAAGGAGGTTTACAAATGAACTAGATGCTGATTATTAGCTTTGTCTTCTTTTCTGCAAATTTTTGTAAAATCATTTCTATCTGATGAATTAAAACAAAGTTAAGCTACTTAAAATTAATTTGGATCTTACTTTTACTTTTCTACAGGGTACTAGAGAGTTATTAAGAAAGCATGTGGATGATTTCAAAGAATTGCTGAAAAAGGACAATGATGTAGCTTTAATTATTGATGGAAAGGTTAGTCGATAATTAGTGTCTTGATAGAATAAACAAATGGAAGTTACAAGTGGCAGAAACAACTCTTTGCTTACACAGGATTATAAAGCGTGACTGTAGGAAAAGAAAACAAAAATTATGGTCATAAATTTATTCTCAGGGCCCTTAATTTATCTTGTCAGATTTTACACATGTATTCACACACAAACAAATTCTTAGGAAAGGCTTATAATTATGTCAGGACACACTGGTATCATCTGATATCACTACAATGATAAATACATTTATAACTCTATTCTACAAATGTTTTAGTTTTAGAAATGGCTATACAGATATTGCAAGTAAGTTTTATCTAGAAGGGAAAGTACTGTACTATAACTATTATTATGTATGACAATTATCTAGAAATATACTTCTACACTTTGTATATGACTTCTGGAAATATTTTCTGACTTGAACTATAAGCTGTTACGATGGTGCATTCATACTTATCAAATCTTTCAGAATTAGCTTTAACTTTTTGTACCTCAGATGCTAGGCTACAAAATTGCTTCTGTATCCTAGATTTATCACATAATCTAGAAAAAATAAACTTTAATGGTTTATTAAATATCAAATATTTATCATGCTGAAAGTGTTCAAGTTTTCATGGTACTTATAGTTTCTTTCAATCTTATCTTATTATGGTTTCAGCATTATTCCTTTCCCAAGCAGTAAAATTTTTAATGGTTCAAACATGAAAAAATAAACCTTACCTTAAATTGATATTCTGTTAACATGGCAGGAAATTAGGAGTGAAAAGGAAAAAATACTGGATATCAAAAATGTATTTTGAAATGTATGTTAAGATATAGCAAGTAAAGAAAAGAAATTGTTTGTATCGAGCAATTTCTTTTCTTTTCCTACCTTATTTCAATTATGAGCATACTCAATAAGCAATGAAAATGGTTCAATATCCTTTTAATGGAAGCTGAATAAAAATTGAATGAGTTAAACTTGGGATATCTCGAGGAAAATTGATGTTCCCTACCACTTTGAAACAACGAGTTTTGACTGTATTTGTTTATTTTCAGTCCCTGAAGTATGCCTTAACCCACAAGTGTAGACAAGACTTTGCGTACTGTACCACCATGCTCGTATACCTGTGTCATCATATATTTGTATGCTATATTTGTAAACCAGTGTATTATGATGTACCGGTATATTTGATTACTTTCAGTCTCTGAAGTATGCCTTAACCCACGAGTGTAGACAAGATTTTTTCAACATAGCTATCTCATGTAGAGCTGTAATATGCTGCAGGTATGTATATCGAGAGTAAATTGGAATGTTTTGAGACAAACATCATTTGAACAATAGTCTTGCCAATTTATAATTAATTCTAAGTATGAGTGTAGTTTGAAACATGAAGTGTAAAATGTTAATAGATTTTAAACATTCGGAGATTTGGGTTGCTGCTAGTGGTAACCATAGCAACCAGTGCACAGGTTTCAAGTTAATCAAGTTCAATGTTTTATTTTCACTTGAATAGTCAAATTGGAATGATGTGTTCCTTCAAATGTATTGTATTAATAAGTTTATTTCAATGTTTTTTTAATTGAAGCACCTTGCACAAAGCATTTCAAGATGCTGAGAATTACAACAAAATTCACTATGATTAATTTGTAATTAGTTCAAATATGAATAACTCGAGTTAATAAAATGATGCAATGTTACAGGGTATCACCATTACAAAAGGCAGAATTAGTAGAACTAGTGAAGAAGAGTTGTCGAGCTATAACTCTAGCTATAGGGGACGGAGCCAATGATGTGGGTATGATACAAGCTGCCCATGTGGGTGTAGGCATCAGTGGTGTAGAGGGACTACAGGCAGCATGTGCTTCAGATTACGCAATAGCTCAGGTAATTATCTACAATTCTTAATCTATTTTCTAACTCTAAACTATGTAAGTTATGGGCGATTGGATTGGATGGTATTTATCTCTCGACCAACTGGATTGATTGTTGTGTCATTGTAGAATAAGACTGAATTTTAACCCTTTCCCAAACGGCAAAACTTTAAGGTGATCCACTTCAAAAATGGCCACAAATGACAAAATGGGCGTTATTAACGATAGAATTTGTGTAAAATACGGCATAGAAAATATTGAGACAAAAGGAGAAACTGCTGGTTATCAGCAGTTTCTTCTTTTGTTTCAATGTTTTCCCAAGCCTTTTCTATTAGGGACGTCAAAACCAGGTCTTGTTTGGGAAAGGGTTAAACTGGTTGATGAACATTGGTCCCGATTTAGTTTAACCAGAGACTTAATCAAAAGTATCTATCTATGACTTCATGCTATTTTTCATTTGTGTCAAGTTAGGGATTTATTGCTATTTGCTATGCAATATATATTAGAGTTGTATCAATATTCATTTAATTTGAATAATTTGATTAACTGAAGCTTCTGTGAAAGTGACTCAAAGTTTTCATGCAAAATTTTCTTTCTAATTGAACATTGTATTTTTCAGTTCCGTTTCCTGAACAAGTTGTTACTGGTACATGGGGCCTGGAGTTATAGTCGTCTGTGTAAACTTATCCTCTACTCCTTTTACAAGAATATTTGTCTTTATGTTATACAGGTAAGCCATCTCAATCTTACCAAACAATAAATTACTGGTTTGATGATGCATACACACATTTGGAAAACATTGTAAGACAATGCTATTGTATGTCTCATTTTGAATCATTCTACGGTATTGCCTCAAATTTCTATGCTATTGTCTCATATTTGACCTGTCTGAAATTTGATTATTTGATAGAATATCTTTACACTTGATTGCACACATCATAACAAGTGAAAATGATATTAGATCTATTTAGTCAAATTTCATTTCCAACAAACATGTATGCTTATGGTATTCATAAGAATCACATTTGAAATGCGATCTTTTGTTTATCAAATACTTGGAAAAACAAAAAGACAAGAAAGGAAATGTTTGCTGATAACTAGTATTTCCTCCTTTGTGCTTAATATTTCCTGTGTTATTTTTTTACACAAATTCTATCTGTATAAATATCAATTTTGTGATCTGCATTATGATTCAGAACAGTAAGAAATTTGCGGTTTTAGAAAGTGTAAGTGTACTGTTTATTTTGAGCTTTCAGAAGGTAATTATGATTTTTCCATTTCGTGTGAATTGTAGTTCTGCAAATTACTCAAATTGACTCATTACCACAAAAGGACGACTTTTGACACCCGATAAGATTAAGGCTTTGGAAAACATTGTGGGAAATGAAGAAATTGCATATGACGAGTAATTTCTTTATTTCCTACAATGTTTTCTATCATAAAACTATAGCTTGAAAGAAATTTCATTCACATGAATCTGTTATCTGTCTGCAAAACCTCCCAACTTGGACCAGACTTAACCCTTTCCCAAACAAGACCTGCTTTTGACGTCCCTAAAAGAATAGACTTAGGAAAACATTGAAACAAAAGAAGAAAATGCTGAAAACCAGCAGTTTCTCTTTTTGTCTCAATATTTTCTATATCATATTTTACACAAATTTTATCTTTGATAACACCCATTTTTGTCATTTGTGGAGTTTTTGAAGTGGATCACCCTAAAATTTTGCCATTTGGGAAAGGGTTAAATTATGCCATCTTGACTGTGCAATCTGACTGTGTACGATACTTTTCAAAATTCCCAGAAGGTCCCTTATGACGAGTTACATATGATTAACCCTTTCTCAAACGGAAACATTGAAGACTGCTCCAAATCGAAAGCTGCTGAAGGTGATGATATGAACACCAATACAGACAAAATTTTTGGACAATTTAGCCCAGAAAATATTGAGGCAAAAGGAGAAAGTGCTGATTATCAGCACTTTCTTCTTTTGCCTCAATGTTTTCCCAAGCCTATTCTATTAGGAACGTCAAAACCAGGTCTTGTTTGGGAAAGGGTTAAATATACATATGTTGGATTTCGTGACAAACCTTCTTTTTCATTTGTCATATTGTTTTAATTGGATATTAATCATTATACATACATTTCAGCTATGGTTTGCTCTTACCAATGGGTTTTCAGGTCAAATTTTATTTGAAAAATGGACTATAGGATTATATAATGTGGTATGTCCTTATATGGATTGACCCTGAATTGATACTTTGTCAGTTACTTGTTTGTTCATAGATGTTTTTGTGTATACTAAACTATCTACCAGGCAATGGACTTACATTTTTTTTAAGAATCATGCAAGTATAGATGCGTTGCTGGATTAAGGGCCTTAAAAATATCAATTTTTTTCTAAACTTAACTTTTCACAGTCAACAGAATTTTAGACCTGACAAAATAGAAAGATTTTGTTGGAAACAAAATAACCGAAAACAAAAGGGGAAAAGCATGATTTTGCAGTAGACTGTAAAAGAAATAATGTTTAAAGCCAGTATTTGCTTCTTTTCCTTTTATGTTTTCTAGAGCTCTCACCATGAGGTGCATCGAAATGTTGAATATTTATGGAAGAATAGGGAAGTAAGGGCAACTTTTCATTTTAAGGTAGAATACCCGTAATTTGGCCATTGTGAGATTCATAAAACATCAGGGTTTTCTGTGGGCGTCGTTATATATCTGAACTTATTCGGGCACTGTTGTAAACATTAGGTGGTTAAAAGTTCCACCGCCAAATGTTTTGGGTGTTGCTCAAATAATTTTGATGTCGCGCGAATCTCATTACGGGTAGACTACCTTAATTATGCATAGGTTGCTCCAAGTTTGCCTGGTACATAGTTGATAATATAGATATAAATGTCATGTTATGCATTCCCTTGGCTGTTGGCTGGATATTGGAAGCTTTATGTTTAACCTAGGTTAAACAATGCTAGGTTAAACAATGACAAAAAGATTGCTTATCACTAGGTTAACCTAACCTTTTCTGGACGGTTAAATTTAAGAAATACATACAGCTAAAATCGCAAGATCGTTTTATATAAGCATGGAAAACATTTTGGAGATGTTGGTTATTAGCATATTAATCCACGTAAAATGTTTTCCAAAGCACTTATGATTTCAGACGTCAAAATTTAGGATAATTTTTGCCAGGCAAAAGTGTTTCATACATATTAGACCCTGAGCTAGAAACATGTTTGCTCCCCCCCCCCCCCCCCAGAGGGAATTTTGTAGACATGTTTTTTCTTAAAGTATATTATCTTACAAACATTTTGAGCGTTGTTTGCACTCTGGCCGTTGGGGCTTTTGGCTGTAACCCTTATCTGAAACCCTTAACCCTATCATTTTTTTCATAAAAAATTACATTACTTATTTGGTCATATTTTCATCAAATATTGACCTACATATGTCAAAGTGGTATCAAATGAAAGCCTATGACTTGCTCTTCATTTTGAAGTTATTTTATGCAAATTAGCTCATTTGCATATGCATGAATATTAATGATTTCCCTTAAAATTTGCATTTTTGGGCGAAAATTTGATAAATAACTTCTAAAACAAGGCATTTCTGTCCAGGGTGAATTTTGTAAACATGGTTTATCTTAAAGTATATTTTATTAGAAACATTTTGAGCCTTGTTTGCACTCTGGCGGTTGGGGCTAATCGCCCTAACCCTTATCCAAACCCTTAACCCTACCAAATTGTTCATTTAAATTTTGAAAATGACTTTGGTCATATCTTGATTGAATATTGACACACAGGTGTCAGAATGGTATCAAATGAAAGCTTATGACTTGCTCTTTCATTTTCAGTTATGTTATGCAAATTAGCTCATTTGCATATTCATGAATATTAATGATTTTTCTTAAAATTGCGATTTTCGATAAAAATGTAGTAAATACTTTCCAAAATGAGGCGTTTTTGTGCAGGGGAATTATGTAAACATAGCAAATCTTAAAGAAAATTATACGAGAGACATTTTGAGCGATGTTTGCACTTTGTCCGTTGGGGCTTTTGGCCAAAACCCTTATCTAAACCCTTAACCCTATAAATTATTCAATCATTTAAAAACGTTTTTGGTCATATCTTGGTTGAATATTGACTTATAGATGTTATAATGGTATCAAATGAAAGCTTTTGACTCGCTCAATAATTTGTTATAAATTTTATGCAAATTAGCTCATTTGCATATTCATAAATATTAATGATTTTACTTAAAATTGTGACCTTTTTGCTAATATTTGGTAAATAGTTTCAAAAACATTGTGTTTCTGTTCTGGGGGAATCATGTAAACATGGTTTATCTTAAAGAACATTTTATTATGAACATTTTGAGAGATATTTGCACTCCGGCGCTTGGGGCCTTTGGTCATAATCCTTATCCAAACGCTTAACCCTATAAAATTGTTCACTCAAATTTTCAAAACATGCTTGGTCATATCTTGATTGAATATTGACCTACTGATGTAAGAATGGTATCAAATGAAAGCCAATGATTTATTCTTTAATATGCAGATATTTTATGCAAATTAGCTCATTTGCATAAGCATGCATATTTATTATTTAATGATTTGTCTAAAATTTTGATTGTTTTGCAAGGTTTTTTATTTTAAATACGTACCAAAAGGTCCGATTGTTTCTTTCTCGTGAGTTTTCAACCATTTAATATCCATGTTCACTCTTTTAACAACATATAAGCCTTGTTTGAAATCTATTTGATGTTTTGTTTGGAAGTAACAGTAATTTTAAAGTGTGCAGCCCATTATATTTTATTCCTATAAATCTTATTTTCAATGTATGCATTTAGTTTCCATTTGATCTTTTTAATCTTTATTGTTTTAAGTGCAAATAAGTTAAATTAATTTCTTTTATTGTATTGGTGTTCTTGCTTATATCTAGTTTAGTTGACAGAATGTTATCCTTTGTAAAACTGCTACATGAATCCCAAATTGACGCAAAATAGGACTTTAAACATAAACATTTTATCATATGCCATAGAATGATACAAAATGGCGGGCTTTATTCTAATACACATGTAAAATTAATCATTCCAATTATTTTTTAAGTTTTATGGATGAACAGAGATCCTGGAATGTAGACAAATTGCATACATACAGCAAAATAACATTGTTAAGCAATTATCAAGGCCTTACTTTTGCCATTCACATGGAGAAAACAGCATGGTTTTTCTCCATCTGGAGAGCACTTCCTTATGTTTTCCTCATAGACAAGTCAATTTGTTGGCCTTAAGTGTGTTTGATATGTGGCTGACAGATCAGGGATACTGGTGTTACCATTCCTTTATGCTCTATTAAGGCATTTTCAATTCAGATAAATTAAGCTTGGGGTGCCATATGTAAAGCCTATGTATCAGATACATAAAATCAAGAGATGTACGCGATGTATGTAGTTAGAGTACAGACAATTACTGGTTGTGATCAAAAGATTATTGCATTTATTACGATGCATTTATTTATCTGTATCAGATCAGAACAGATGTGAACTGATCCATACTACCAACAGCCCATGCTGAGTGTATATTCATATTCTTCCTTATCTACACATATTTCTTATATGTGCTTTCAGCATAGTACCACCTCACAATAAATTGAAAATAGTTCCCTTGCGATACACAATCTCTTTCAATATGGCATATGTTTTCCAGAATGGCATTCGATGGCCATAGATATCTTCAGATCAATATTTTCCTGATATTTAAATGCTACAACTATGCTACCAGGTTTAAATCAGCATGTGAAATTCCATATTAAGACACTTACTTATTGCACTGTTCTAGAACAATTTGACCAAAAATGATTCACATTGCACTTGGTGGCAATCTTGGAATTACTCAAACTTTGGGAGTTGGGCAAGTTTATCATGATGGAAACCCACATAGATCAATTACTAAACATAACTGGGCTACTATGTACATAACATAACAGGATTACTATATAACATATAGCACTGTCAAATGGAATACATTTTATGGATTTTCCACAATAAATGTGTTTTGGTCCCAAACATTTAAGAATCAATAGTATTTATGAGTATGTAAATGAGCAAATCGACATGAAGTAATTATAAAATATACAAGCAATTCACTAGCTTTCATTTGATACCATTTTGACGTTTGTAGATTAATATTTAATCAAGATATGACCAAAAACGTTTTGAAAATTTGAACAAGCATTCTGAAGTATTGCAAAACAATACCAAGTCCCCTACCGGCTTTATATATGTGTTAAGAAAAAGAAGCGCAAAAAAAAAAATCAAAGTCCAGCATCCGTATCTTCTTCAAAAATCACTGGACCGGAACGAAACTTAACCTTGTTCTGTAACTTATCAATGCGGGTCTACATACCAAAAATCAGCTCAATAGCTGCAAGTATTAAGAAAAAAGTCTGGAAAACTGTGATTTCCCAGAAATTTTCTAAGTCCAGCATCTGTATCTTCCCCAAAAATCACTGGACCGGAACGAAACTCAAACTCGTTCTGTATCTCATCAGTATGTGTTCATATACAGAAAATCAGCTCAATACCTGCAAGCGTTTAGAAAAAAAGTCTGGAAAACTGTAATTTCCCAGTAATTTTCTAAGTCCAGCATCCATATCTTCCTCAAAAATCATTGGACGGGAACGAAACTCAAACTTGTTCTGTAACTCATCAATGCGGGTCTACATACCAAAAATCAGCTCAATACCTGCCACCATTGAGAAAAAAAGTCTGGAAAACTGTAATTTCCCAGAAATTTTTTAATTCCAGCATCTGTATCTTCCCCAAAAATCACTGGACCGGAACGAAACTCAAACTTGTTCTGTATCTCATCAATGCGGGTCTACATACCAAAAATCAGCTCAATAGCTGCAGGCCTTGAGAAAAAAAGTCTGCAAAACTGTAAATTCCCAGTAATTTTCTAAGTCCAGCATCCATATTTTCCTCGAAAATCACTGGACCGGAACGAAACTCAAACTTGTTCTGTAATTCATCAATGCGGGTCTACATACCAAAAATCAGCTCAATAGCTACCCCCGTTTCGAAAAAAAGTCTGGAAAACTAATTCACCGGACTGACGGACGGACAGACTGACAGACGGATGGACTGACTGACGGACAGAGTGCAAACCTAAAGTCCCCTTCGGCTTCGCCGGTATTGGACTAATAAACAATTTGATAGGGTTGAGGGTTTAGATAAGGGGTTTGGGTAAAAGACCCAAATGCCACAGTGTGAACATTGCTTAAAGTGTTATTCATGTAATGTTCTTTAAGATAAATTATGTTTGCATAATGCCTTTGAACAGAAACACCTTGTTTTTGATAGTATTTAACACATTTTCGCTGAAAAATCACAATTTTAAGGAAATTCATTAATATATATGGCAATGCAACTGAACTAACATGCATGAAAAATAATAGCATATGGAAGAGCCAGCAATAAGCTTTAATTTAATACCACTCTGATACCAGTAGGTCAATGCATAATCAAGATATGACCAAAAACGTTTTGAAAATTTGAATGAACAATTTGATGAGGTTAAGGGTTTAGATAAGGGTCACCGCCAAAAGCCCCTATCGCCAGAGTGCAAACATTGCTCAAAATGTTTCTTATAAACTGTTCTTTAATTTAAACCATATTTACATGATTCCCCCTGAGAAGAAACACAATGTTTTTGAAAGTGTTTACCAAATATTCGGAAAAAGGTCACAGTTTTAAGTAATGTCATTAATATTCATAAATATGCAAATGAGCTAATTTGCATAAAATTTATAGCACATTATTAAGCAAATCATAAGCTTTCATTTGATACCATTTTAACATTCTGTAGGTCAATATTCATCCAAGATATGACCAAAAACATTTTGAAATGAATGAACAATTTTATAGGGTTAAGGGTTTAGATAAGGGATTTGGCCAAAAGCCCAAATGGTCAAAGTGCAAACATCGCTCAAAATGTTTCTTATATAATTTTCTTAAAGATTTACTATGTTTACATAATTCCCCTGCACAAAAATGCTCTGTTTTGGAAAGTATTTACCACATTATTGTCGAAAATCGCAATTTTAGGGAAAATCATTAATATTCATGAATATGCAAATGAGCTAATTTGAATAACATAACTGAAAATGAAAGAGCAAGTCATAAGCTTTCATTTGATACCATTCTGACACCTGTGTGTCAATATTCAATCAAGATATGACCAAATTCATTTTCAAAATTTAAATGAACAATTTGGCGTTGTTAAGGGTTTGGATAAGGGTTACGGCGAAAAGCCCCAACCGCCAGAGTGCAAACAATGCTCAAAATGTTTCTAATAAAATGTACTTTAAGATAAACCATGATTACAAAATTCCCCCTGGACAGAAATGCCTTCATTTGGAAAGTATTAACCAAATTTTCATAAAAAAATAGCAATTTTAAGGAAAATCATTAATATTCATGAATATGCAAATGAGCTAATTTGCATAAAATGACTACAAATTGAAGAGCAAGTCATAAGCTTTCATTTGATACCATTTTGACATATGTAGATTAAAATTCAATCAAGATATGACCAAATAATTGTCTGTATATTTAAATGAAAAATTTGAAAGGGTTAAGGGTTTTAGATAAGGGTTACAGCCAAAAGCCCCAACGGCCAGAGTGCAAACAAAGCTCATCTTGTAGCATTTGTTATAAGCTTTCAGAAAATCATACCCTTCAAAATTCCCTCTGGGGGGGGAGCAGGGGTTATTGGTGGCTCAAGGTCTATATGTGATAGCCAAAGTTTTTTCTCTACTGTGTCTGTACACTAAAGATAGTTTACTGCACTAACCCTGTAAATATGTGCTATGTTATATGTTTAATGTATTAGTGACAGAGCTCTATATAAGAGGGGTTGATGCAAATCTTTCTGTTTTTGTCTTTTTCATTCAAACCGTAAGTTGTTGGTACTAATTTAAATCGTCTTTATGAGATGATTCAAATGAGTGTCCATAGCATAGGGTTTGAACAATGATGAGAGATATATTGATGCACTGGCAAGGACCTAAGTCTCATTCTTGATAGCTCATATTAGGTATGTAGGTACATGCCAGAAATGTTTCCTTTTGCTAAAAAGTCAAGGTCGTGCCTGAAAGTCAAATGTGAGTCATATTCTAGACAGATAGCTGCCCCAGGGTGTTTTGATACCGGAAATGCACCTTGTTCAGTTTTAAAAATCATAACCTTTTCTGTCAATTTTAGAATTCATCACCTCTTCTTATCATGAGCTCCTAGTTAGCAGTGTACATTTTGTTGTACAGTTTAACCTCTCCCCCTAACCTAACCATGCATGTTTTTGTATGACTATTTTACAGTTCTGGTTTGCTCTAGTCAATGGATTTTCGGGACAAATTCTGTTTGAAAGATGGACCATCGGATTCTATAATGTGGTAGGTGGAACATAAATGCACACTGCAATTTTTACCAAGAAATAGTTTTCCACTTATATTTCAGCAAAAAAAGAAAGAAAAAAATATCATGGTTGAAACATCATAGGTTATAAACATGTTATCTTTAGACTTTCAAAACAATTTGAACTACATTGGAATTTAGAATACCTTTTATCATGATATTGTAATTGTATTATCGTTGTGAACTAATCCATTCTCATACAATGGCGCCTTTTGATGCCCTACAAGATAAAGGCTTTGAAAAACATCATGGAAAATGAAGAAATTGCTTGCAACAATATCACAATGTTTTCTACCCAGAAAGACCAATTAATGTAAAATTTTGTTCTAGTGAAATTGTTGTTTGCAACATCTTTGAATTTGGATATACATATATTTGTTGTCCAGTAAAGGGTTGAAGTCTTAAGCAGTGCCTTGCCTCATTTTGCATGATTTAAGTAAAAACTATGATAAACTGAAAAAAAAAACAGAAGCATTATCTCTTAGTTTTGACCAATCTAAAATTGTCGTCTTGGAACGGGTCAAATTGTGGAATTACATGTACATGAAAAATGTAAGGTGAACCCTCAATGTCTTTGTGTTGTTGAATGTATTGAAGTTTGTACTACCTAGCTTAGCATCTTACAATATATGGCGTAAGCTTATAATTCAAGCAGGCTGCCTTTCAGCTTTAGAACTGTGGTCAGTATGTACCAAGTGTCTTCATAGAAATGACTTCTTGTATGTCTAAATGATCTCAATGTGTCATTAGCCAAGTACTGATACATCAGACAGTAAATTTGTAGATTACCAATTCACAGACCATACTCATGTGTGTTTGAAATCCAACCTGGCTTTAAAGAATCTGAGAAAAATTGTCACATGTGCTGAATATTTATGAGCCAAGGTCAAGAGCAAAATTGTTTCAATCTGATTGAGTTTGATTTAGTTACATTATGATTATCCGTTTGTACAAATGTGCACACAATCTGTTATACATAGATCATTTCATTAATTCTTGGATAATTTCCTTTCAATCATATTACTTTTTCCAGTGACCTTGTTTGGAAATAAGAAAGGAAAGAGTATATTCTTATCAAATTATTTACTATTTCCAAGTACTAAAGTGTTTTTCACAATATTGTTTCTTTGTTCCAGATATTTACGGCAGCACCCCCGTTGGCTTTAGGGTTATTTGATCGTTATTGTAGTGCAGAAAACAGGAAAAAGTTCCCACTTCTTTATAAATCATCACAAAATGCTCAACAATTTAATTCTAAGGTAAGATAATCCTTTCCCAAACAAGGCCTGGTTTTAACATCCCTGATAGTAAAGGCTTGGAAAAATATTGATGCAAAAGAAGAAAATGCTGATAATCAAAACTTTCTCCTTTTGCCTCAATATTTTACTGCCATATTGAACACAAATCTTATACTTATCATTATCCTCTTTGTCATATTCAGCAGCTTTCAAATTATACAACCCTAATTATCTGTCGTTTGAGAAAAGGCTAATTAGTAATTCGTTTGTACATTTCAATCACTTGATTTAAGAGAAATAATAGTGATTCCTGTAAGATATTTGGACAGATGTAGCAACCTTAGAATATCTTTTCGTTCAGAATATTGGCACTTTATAGACATGTTTTCACTTGTATAGACATAATAGCTGTGCACTAGTACAATATTTGATATTTCTTGATGCACTTTATTTCTGATCATTTGATTCAAAATTAGTTATGTAGAGTGTTGCTGGGTTGAATTCTTTTTTTTAATTAGAATCCCACTTCTAAGATAAAAACAAAGTGCACAAAACAGTTAGTAGGAAGCTAAAGACCGGAGGCCCGTTCTTTAGAGCGAGATATCTTGAGATTTCTTAAGATGTTTTAGGATAAAGCATTCTTTAGAACAAGATTTTTAGCCGCTCAATGGGAGGCACCATTACTACGTACTTCTTTCGGAACCCCTCGGTCATGTCTGTAGAAACAATATAAGAGAGAACTGACCAAGTTGTTCCGAATGTTCCATGATTCATAAAGCGGTGTTCCGAATGCTCCATACTTCATACAAATGACGTCATCATGAGGTCATTTGTTAGAAGTATTGGGCATTCGGAACCCCTCGATCTGAATCTATGTCTTAAAAACGCTTTATCTAAAAAATCTTAAGAAATCTTAAAAAATCTCGATCTAAAGAAGGCACCTCCGGTTACACACAACTCTGTGTCAACATCACTGCTGCGGAAAATATGAAGTGCTTGCAGCATTTCGCTGCATTTCAACAAAAATCTTGTAACTGCAGATTAAAAAGCTGCAGTTACAAGATTTTTGTTGAAAAGTGATGATATAAACTTACTCGTTTATATAATAGTTATGTGACATGTTTTTACCACTGCAGGTATTCTGGATGTGGATTCTCAATGCTATTTATCACTCTATACTTCTATTCTGGATGCCTGTCTTAGCTTTACAACATGGTAAGTTTAGTACAATGTATTGACAGATCTTTTTAGTTCATTCTTTGTAGCTTTAACTTTAACTTGAATACTTGGAATTGTTTGCACATGCCTTTGTGACCATAATATCAGCCTCTCTGCAAAGATTCATTACTCTGTCATTTAATTTAATGGAATTTTTACCCTTTTCAGACTTAGAATTTTTCGCTTTCCAGCACTTGATAGTTGCACTGAGCTGTCCTTGTTAAAGTTACAAAGATTAACATACATTGGTAACTGTCAGTTTGAATTGATGCTTAACCATGACAGTTGTATGTGTAAAGGTCCTTGATATAAAAAAAAACCGAAAAATTATTGACATGGTATTGGTATGTTATCAAAAATGTTTACAACAACTTTTTTCTTGCAGATATAGCATTTTCTGATGGTAAAGTTGGAAACTACTTATTTGTTGGAAATACAGTTTATACGGTAAGTAATAGCAATTACCATACCAATATCAGATAGATATTACTTTACAGTTGTCTACATTTGGTCGCTTTTCTACTAAAACCTTGTAACTGCAGCTTACAACAAGCTGCAGTTACGAGGTTTTGGCTGAAAAGGATTGATTTAATCCTTTTGAATATTGTAAAAAAAATAGTCGATCAGAGATAATGCCCTTCAAGATGTAATTATATAGATTCAGTCCCTTAGCATTTTCTTTTAACTTCTTTTCCTTTTAAGTCTAAGGCTCATTTTGAAGGCAAATCATGTTAATGCAAATAATTTGATACCAATTTAATTTCACTCATCAATGGGAAGGTCAGATTTCGTTCATAGTCTAGTAAACTAGCCATTTTGTGGAAATTTTTGCTCACAAAAACATCTGCTATGTTTCAGTATGTAGTTGTAACAGTTTGTCTGAAAGCTGGACTTGAGACAAGCGCTTGGACATGGGTATGTAATACTTTATCAATTTTACTCCTGAACAAAAATATATGATAGTGTACAGAACATTTGTGTGACAAGATTCACAAAATACAAAATTAACCATTTCCCAAATGATAAAATTTTAGGGTGGTTCAATTTGAGAGCTACTGCAGACGACAAAATGGATGTTACAAAAGATAAGATTTGTGAATAATAAAGCACAGAAGATATTGAGGCAAAAGGAGAAACTGCAGTTTATCAGCAGTTTCTTCTTTTGTCTCAATGTTTTCCCAAGCCATTTCTATTAGGGCCGTCAAAACCTAGTCTTGTTTGGGAAAGGGTTAATGAAAGCGGTCTTACTTTTTTGAACCATAATATAAATGAGATTATTTACAGAGGCTACTCATTTGGTTGTGCAATCTTCCATGTGGGCCACTTTCAGTGACAGTTACAACATGTGGTAATTAGATGATTAATTTTCAACAAAATATTTCTTTACACCAACAAGTCTGCATTCAGTATTTCAAACCTGAATATTTGACCCATTCTGTGTATACTTATTCAGTTGACCCATTTAGCCATCTGGGGCAGTATAGTAAGCTGGTTCCTGTTTCTGACTGTATACAGTCATGTATATCCCACCATAAACCTGGCACCAGAAATGGTCAAGGTCAAGTAAACATGTCAAGGTCAAACATTTATATTTAACATCCATATTTTTCAGTTGACCCATTTAGCCATCTGGGGCAGTATAGTAAGCTGGTTCCTGTTTTTGATTGTATACAGTCATGTGTATCCCACCATTAACCTGGCACCAGAAATGGTCGGAATGGTAAGAAATATTACTGTATAAAATGTTTGTTTCTCGGCTTGTATAGGTATGCATAAACAGACTTAATGCTATGTTCCTGCTGTCAATCAGATTTACTCTAAATCGATCATGCCAAATTTAGCGATCTAAAGCAGATGGACCTCTGTCCTCATTGGAAGTGGAAGGTTGGTCAATTTGATCAGCATTGCTGGAGCTTCCTAGCTGAATTAGTGTAAAGAAGAATTCAGTTGGTTGGGTTTGATTTCGGATTACGAGGATCAAGTTGATGGATTGAAAGTAGGAACGCAGTATGAAAAATTATAAACAAAAGAAATTATCTATTATGAAGTAAATAAACAAGTGAAATAATATATACAACATAAATTGAAATAGTTTGCAAGACAATGTTATGATTTTTATGCCCGCTACTGAAAGATTAGGGGCATATTGTTTTTTTTTGCATGTGTTGGTCCATCCGTCTGTCTATCTGCGTCATTCCGAAAACTTCCTGTGAAAACTTAACATAAGCTTTTAGGGGGCATATGTGTTTAACAAACATATCGTGTTTTTGCTCATTGAAATTTGAATTAATTTAAACCTATCAGAGCTAGGTTTAGAACTTTCCCAGCCTATCAGTGCAAAGATATCATATGATTTCATATCCTTTTTACAGGACAGTTATGTGTTGGGTTGTTCTATATTCTGGATGGGCCTTCTACTCATACCATTTACATGCCTGTTGAGAGATGTTGCATGGAAAGTGTAAGTAAACATTGCCTGCACACAAACATTTTATGCCAACTTTACACTTTAATCCATGAGCATCAAACTTCAAGTTGGCTGTTTAAAACATTTGGTGTCCTCATGTGTAACTTCTGGCATAAATGTGGAATATATTAAAACTATTGATGATTTATATCTTATGTTTGCAAACTCACCATTTTGTGTGCTTTAGTATCTCTGAAATTTAGCTTGAAAATTCATTATAATGGATCCTACAGGACACTACTTAAAATGAAAATATTACAACTTTCATGATAGACATGCTGTTTGTATGCATAAAATAATGATTTCAGTTTTACAATCAGTCAGTATTACTCAAAATTAAAAGCAAAATAATTTGATGGTACCAAAAAAATGCTTTGACTTTCAGAATGAAAAATGCACAAACTCATTTTGTCATTTTGAATGTTTCATTCAGGTTCAGAAGAACAATATTCAAAACTCTGCGAGAGGAAGTACAGGAAGCTGAGGTTAATCGAACAGACCCTACCACCATAGTGCTGAGATCAACAAAAAAGAGGTAATCTTACAGGATTTCTGGATAAAAACTGAAGTTATTGTTTAGACAAAAATTTAGATTTGTTAAGGATCCTTTTTTTGCATTTTATTGTAAAGACTCAAACTCAACTTTGACTTTCTTTAGTTTAATGTGCATGATGTCACCTCTCCAGTCTCTCAAATGTCGAAATTATGTTAATTCCCCGGTCAGCGGTCCATCTTTTATTTTTGTATGATGCATTTCAAGGCAATAATGGCACGGTGGGGATTGTGCATGCTGGGATGGGTAAATCTACGGACAAATTTGCCTCGCTTCAGGTAAGACATTTTGCAATAACTTCCTTATTTCTGTGTCAATTAAAAAACGGTTTGTTGCATGTACCCCGCCTTACTGAGCTCTTTCCTCCGATGTATGCTTTACACGAAACCTTTTTGTACTTTTTGCGAAAAGTGATCCCAACCGACCAGAAAAACGACAAAAAATCTGGTCGTTTTTCAGGTCAGTTGGGATCAATTTTTGGCAAAAATATGGGGAGTTTTCAAATAAGTAATACACCTGAGGAAAGCGCTCAGTAAGGTGGGGTACATGCAACAAACCGCTTGAAAATTGACACAGAAATAAGAAAATTATTGCACAATTTCCTACCTGAAGCGTGGCTTATTTTGCCGTAGTCGTTATCATTTCGTTTTCTGGTCAGTTGGGATCAATTTTTGGAAAAATTAAAAGGATACCATAAATAATCCATGTATCCGAGGAAAGGGATTTTCAAGGCGGGGTACATGCAACAGACCTTTTGAAAATCGACAAAGAAATAAAGGAGTTATTGCAAAATATTCGACAAGATTCGAGATTATTTTTGTCCGTATTCGTTATCCATCCCAGCAAGCACAATCCCCACCGTGAATGGGATTGATTGAAACCTGTCAAAGTGTTTCTTAATTATGTTGAATTATCCATGCTGACCATTTATATGTGACCACATCATTGGATCTTTAAATATACATCTAACTGTAAATTGATGCATTTTTCACTGATGGCCACCTCATGAGCTTTTATGCAGTGCTCTTCGAATTTTTAGCTCACCTGAGCACGAAGTGCTCAAGGTGAGGTATTGTGATCTATCAATGTCCGGCGTCCGTCTGTCCTTCTGTCCGTCACGGCGTCAACAATTTCTTTAAACGACATCTCCTCCTAAACTACTGGGTCAATATCAACCAAACTTGGCAGAAATGTTCCGTGGGTGGTCCCTTATAAAAATTGCTAAAAGAATTGAAATCCATGAAAAACTCTGGTTGCCGTGGCATCCGAAAATGGGAAATTTCACAAAAGCTCAACAATCTCTTTAAACGACATCTCCTCCTAAACTACTGGGTCAATATCAACCAAACTTGGCAGAAATGTTCCTTGGGTGGTCTTTTACAAAAATTGCTAAAATAATTGAAATCCATGAAAAACTCTGGTTGCCGTGGCATCTGAAAATGGGAAATTTCACAGAAGCTCAACAATTTCTTTAAACGACATCTCCTCCTAAACTACTGGGTCAAAATCAACCAAACTTGGCAGAAATGTTCCTTGGGTGGTGCTTTATAAAAATTGCTAAAAGAATTGAAATCCATGAAAAACTCTGGTTGCCGTGGCATCGGAAAATGGGAAATTTCACAAAAGCTTAACAATTTCTTTAAACGACATCTTCTCCTAAAGTACTGGGTCAAAATCAACCAAACTTGGCAGAAATGTTTCTTGGGTGAACCTTTATAAAAATTGCTAAAATAATTGAAATCTATGAAAAACTCTGGTTGCCGTGGCATCTGAAAAAGGGAAATTTCACAAAAGCTCAAAAATTTCTTTAAACGACATCTCCTCCTAAACTACTGGGTCAAAATCTACCAAACCTGGCAGAAATGTTCCTTGGGTGAACCTTTATAAAAATTGCTAAAAGAATTGAAATCCATGAAAAACTCTGGTTGCCGTGGCATCTGAAAATGGGAAATTTCACAAAAGCTCAAAAATTTCTTTAAACGACATCTCCTCCTAAACTACTGGGTCAAAATCAACCAAACTTGGCAGAAATGTTCCTTGGGTGGTCCTTTATAAAATTGCTAAAAGAATTGAAATCCATGGAAAACTCTGGTTGCCGTGGCATCTGAAAATGGGAAATTTCACAAAAGCTCAAAAATTTCTTTAAACGACATCTCCTCCTGAACTTCTGGGTCAAAATCAACCAAACTTGGCAGAAATGTTCCTTGGGTAGTCCCTTATAAGAATTGCTAAAAGAATTGAAATCCATGAAAAACTCTGGTTGACATGGCATCGGAAAATGGGAAATTTCACAAAAGCTCAACAATTTCTTTAAACGACATCTCCTCCTTAACTTCTGGGTCAAAATCAACCAAACTTGACAGAAATGTACCTTGGGTAGTCCCTTATTAAAATTGCTAAAAGAATTGAAATCCATGAAAAACTCTTGTTGCCGTGGCATCGGAAAATGGGGAATTTAACAAAAATTCAACTATTTCTTTAAACGACATCTCCTCCTTAACTTCTGGGTTAAAATCAACCAAACTTGGCAGAAATGTTCCTTGGGTAGTCCCTTATTTAAATTGCTAAAAAAATTGAAATCCATGAAAAACTCTGGTTGCTGTGGCAACGGAAAATGGGGAATTTCACAAAAATTCAACTATTTCTTTAAATGACATCTCCTCCTTAACTTCTGGGTTAAAATCAACCAAACTTGGCAGAAATGTTCCTTGGTTGGTCCCTTATAAATATTGCTAAAAGAATTGAAATCCATGAAAAACTCTGGTTGCAGTGGCATTGGAAAATGGTAAATTTCACAAAACTTAACTTCTTTAAACAACATCTCCTCCTTAACCTTTGGGTTAAAATCAACCAAACTTGGCAGAAATGTTCCTTGGGTAGTCCCTTATAAGAATTGCTTAAAGAATTAAAATCAATGAACAACTGGCATCGGAAAATGGAAAATTTCACAAAAACTTAACAACTTCTTTAAACGACATCTCCTCTTTATCTTCTGGGTTAAAATCAACCAAATTTGGCAGAAATGTTCCTTTGGTGGTCCCTTATGAAAATTGCTAAAAGAATTGAAATCCATCAAAAACTCTGGTTGCTGTGGCATCAGAAAATGGGAAATGTCATAAAACTCCTCAATTTTTGTAAACAACATCTCCTCCTAAACTACATGGCCAAATTCTTCTCTGGGACCACAATGCGTAACATATGCAAAGTTATTTGGCATTATTAAAACATTACTCAGGTGAGCGATTTAGGGCCCTCAGGGTCCTCTTGTTTTTCAATCTTGGCCTGATTTTTATTTTCCATTTGAAATGTATATTTTGATAATGTTTTAGCAATGTGAACTCTGATAACATGTTAGAGAGCCCTTGTGATGATAATTTGTGGTAAGGATGAACAAATCATTACCTTGCTTTAATTCTTCCCCGCATACATATCTCAGAAAAAAAACCCATCACAAACAAGATTTAGCCTCGTTTATAAAGAACCCATGATTAAGTATTCAGTGTTGATAAGCTAGGTTCTGTAGACAGAGTCCTTTTTTATACGCCCGTCGAAGACGGGACGTATTATGGGATCACCCGTGACGTCCGGCGTCCGGGCGTCCGGCGGCGTCCACTTCTTTGTCCGGAGCATAACTCTGTCACCTTAAGTCCGATTGACATTAAACTTGGCAGTTATATTCTTCTCATCATTACGGAGTGCAGTGCACAAGAACCATAACTCTACCTGGCTTATTTTTTGAGTTATTGCCCTTTGTTGTTTTTCAAACTTGAATCTTGTCCGGAGTATATCTCTAAAAGTATAATAGCTAGGATCATGAAACTTCATGGGTGTATAGATCTCACAAAGGGGGAGTGCAGTGCATAAGAACCATAACACTCTACCTGGCTTACTTTTTGAGTTATTGCCCTTTGTTGTTTTTCATACTTGAATCTTGTCCGGAGTATATCTCTAAAAGTATAATAGCTAGGATCATGAAACTTCATGGGTGTATAGATCTCATCAAGGGGGAGTGCAGTGTACAAGAACCATAACTCTACCTGGCTTATTTTTTGAGTACATTGCCCTTTGTTGTTTTTCATACTTGAATCTTGTCCGGAGTATATC
This sequence comes from Fragum sueziense, assembly GCA_963680895.1. Lineage (NCBI taxonomy): Eukaryota > Metazoa > Mollusca > Bivalvia > Cardiida > Cardiidae > Fragum > Fragum sueziense. Next base: position 20,579,771 of record OY804596.1, on the reverse strand, counting down.
TTTAAAAGTATAATAGCTAGGATCATGAAACTTCATGGGTGTATAGATCTCACCAAGGGGGAGTGCAGTGCACAAGAACCATAACTCTACCTGGCTTATTTTTTGAGTTATTGCCCTTTGTTGTTTTTCATACTTGAATCTTGTCCGGAGTATATCTCTAAAAGTATAATAGCTAGGATCATGAAACTTCATGGGTGTATAGATCTCACCAAGGGGGAGTGCAGTGCACAAGAACCATAACTCTACCTGGCTTATTCTTTGAGTTATTGCCCTTTGTTGTTTTTCATACTTGAATCTTGTCCGGAGTATATCTCTTAAAGTATTATAGCTAGGATCATGAAACTTCATGGGTGTATAGATCTCACTAAGGGGGAGTGCAGTGCACAAGAATTTTAACTCTACCTAGCCTATATTTTGAGTACATTGCCCTTTGTTGTTTTCATACTTGAATCGTCCAGGGCATATAAAAGTATAATAGCTAGGACCATGAAACTTTTACCAACCCGCTCCCCCTGTTGACATAAAGCAGTGTTACGGGCGTATCTTGTGACAGTTTGACACCTTGTTTGCATTTTGGACTTATTCACCCAATTTAACATGCTTCTAAGCACTATCTGATAAGTACCCGTGCGACTCTGATATTTCTTACTGGTGATACAGAATTAACCCTTTCCCAAACAAGACTTGGTTTTGACGTCCCTGATAGAATACGCATCGTAAAACAACGCATGGAAGAACATCGAGGCAAAAGAAGAAAATGCTGGTGATCAGCATTTTCTACTTTTTCCTCGATATTTTCTTTGCTTTATCATACACAATGTCTATCTTCATCAACATTCATTTTGTCATCTGCATAAGATTTCAAATTGGACCAGTCCAAATTTTTGTCATTTGGGAATGCCTAATAAAAGAACAGCATGGATCATTATTAGACATGCGTGTGTGCAAGCTGATCGTAATAAATGTTGGATTCAAATGGGTCCTCTGAACTTTTTTTCTACACAAAACATCATAATGATGCCTTACAATGCTTAATACTTGTAATGCTTGACCGAGATTACTTCATTATTATGCAAATTGTTATGCATACAATTGCTGTATTTCACTATGAAATTAATCATTATAGAGCAAAACACAGACTTTTTTTCAGCATTATGTATTCTTGACACCTCCCCAACTGTGTAATAAATTTAGAATCCTTTATACTTCAACAATAAACAGAGACACCCTGCTTTTGTAAATAGCTTTCCTGCTCATGATTTACTCCTCAAAAGAATTATTACAGGACCTGAGCATTTTCCTAACAGATTGATGATGCTGTCTATAATTTGTTTCAAACAAATTGCCAGTTTAAGAAACATTTTAATATGTTTATCTCAAGTTTCAGTGACAATGATTGAGTAGAAAGCAGGCCGTGTAATCTAAGATCAGACTGCATGTCTATACAGGCTGATCTCAGTCTATACTGTCTGCCAAAGCTTTGTTCACAACATGAATATGGCTTGAACTGCATGAGAAAAGTTAAACATCACCTCTCATTTTATTTAACCTATTACCACACGATGATTCTTTTTGAAATCCTACAAGATAATGGCCTTGGAAAATGAAGAAATTGCATCAATGTTTTCTAACAAAAATGACAAAAAAATGTATATTTTCATGTACTTGTATTTGTTGTCTGCAATATCTTTGAATTTGGACGAGTCTATAAAAATGCTCAGTCTGGTAATGGGTTAACTTGAATGGCCATCCAAAATTCAGTTAGGGGTGATGTATATGTCTGTCAAGCTATTAAATTTTTTGTCATTTCGTGTAACTTTCATATTCCCAGACTAACAGAGACAGCCCGATTATTGCGCAATGTGTTCTCCAGAAAGGTGTAATGGTTTATGTCTGTTAAGCTAAGATTTTTTGTCATTTTCATGTAAATATTTCATTTTCCCAGACTAACAGAGACAGCCCGATTATTGCGCAATGTGTTCTCAAGATCAACAAACAGGGTACCACAAGGAGATCAGCCTCGTAAGTGTGATAATAAAAACAAATATTTTATCTTATTTTATTTAATTTCTGTAAAATTTCTTTAATTTTATGTGGAGAAAGCAATTTAACCCCTTCCCAAATGATACCCAGTCATAAGGACCTTTAAGAAAAGATTAGGAATAAATTGAGAGAGAAAATGAAAATGCTGATGTCCTGGATTTTCTCCTTTTCTCTTGATATTTCCGATGGAAAGTTTATGAATTTTCCTTTTATGGTAACATTCATTGTAATTGTGTGCAACATAACATGGTACAGTTTGAAGCAGTCAAAAACTTTTTCATTAGGGAAAGGGTAAAATGCTTTGATGTACATATTGTAAGAGTGATGTAACTTTGTAACTTAGTAGTTTGTGTTGTTCTTTTTAAAAAAAAAAAATGAATTTAATTGGGATATTGATGAGAGACCTTTACTAAATTATGGCTTAAATATTGTTGAAATCACATGGTTGCATGCCAGAGCAATATGGATCCATGCTCTTGCTATAAATATTAAAGACCAACATGGATTTGGCCTGACTGCTGGGCTGCACATGCAGACATGGCGAAGAATGACAAATCTTTGTCAGACATTCGGTCTGACAGTAATGAGTTACCTGGCGGACCGGATAAAATTTTGTCAGTCCGAACTATCATTCTCTATCTTACAAGTCAAAATTAATGTCAGACAGTCAGACTGACATTAGCAAAAAAATTATCAGACCGAGGGAAATTTCATCAGACATGTCTGCCGGTCTGCCGGTCTTCGCCATGACTGCACATGCTTTTCTGGATTCATGTTTTTGTTCTCATATTGGATAATTTTCTTATTCAATAAAGGTGATAAACAAATAATAAGATTTATGTTTCTGCATTTAACCCTTTCCCAAACAAGACCTGCTTTTGACGTCCTTAGTTGAAAAGGCTTGGGAAAACATTGAAACAAAAGAAGAAACTGCTGGTAACCAGCAGTTTCTCCTTTTGTCTCAATATTTTCTGTGCCATATTTTACACAAATCCTATCTCCTAACATCCATTTTGTCATTAGTGGCAGTTTTCGAAGTGGATCACCCTAAAATTTTGCTGTTTGGGAAAGGGTGAACATACTTATTGGAATTGTCTCCTTGAGATGATTCAAATGAGTACATTCAAAATGATGTTTTGAATTGAACTATGAAATTTAGAAAGGCATTACAAGCTCTTATCTGTTGCTCTGCTAGATGTTTGTCTTTAATGTTTTGTTTACACATCCTTCATTTCTTCATTATCCTTTTCCCAAATAACAAAATATTAGGGTTGTCTAATTTGAAAGCTTTTGCGGACTACAAAATGGATATTGAAAAAGATATGCTTTTGGAACAATATAGCATGGAAAATATTGAGGCAAAAAAAAGAAAATGCTGATAATCAGCATTTTCTTCTTTTGCCTCAATGTTTTCCCAAGTCTTTTATTTTAGGGACGTGAAAACCAGGTCTTATTTGGGAAAGGGTTAATACTATTTGCAATGATTATAAAAATTAATTGCTTGGTCAACAGAACTCTGTAAAGCATTATAAATATTAAAAATATACTATTTTCAGAATCTAAATGTAAGTTGACAGTACAGTAGCTTGATACGTATTTCTTAGTTCCATCTCCTTTACAAATTTGCAAGAATCACCCACTAATAATGTTACTAAAAGTCTCCTTTCTTAATCTAACCATAGAGTGTGTCCCTTCCGTTACAGAAATGTGTAAGTTATAGATTACTATGGATTAACATAATAGATATTATATACAAACTAACACTACATTGTTGTATATATTCTAGTACTGTATAGGATTCAGCTGAATTTTAAATGGAATCTTTCCAAACTACAGGAAAGTAGATTTGGTTAACCCTTTCCCAAAGGACAACATTGTAGGATGATCCACTTCAAAAACTGCTACAAATGACAAACTGGATGTTATTAAAGATAGGATTTGTGTAAAATATGACATAGAAAATAATGAGACAAAAGGAGAAACTGCTGGTTATCAGCAGTTTCTTCTTTTGTTTCAATGTTTTCCCAAACCTTTTCTACTAGGGACGTCAAAACCAGGTCTTGTTTGGGAAAGGGTTAAGAGGGAGTGTGCTGGACATGTAACACAGGATGTCTGGTTCTAGCTCCCACCACACAAGTCTTTCAGATTAGACTTAAGGTAGTCCCCCCCTCCCCTTATGAGGTTCATGTGATGTCAGAATTATTCAGGCCATGTCATAGACATTCGATGGTGGAACGTTCCACTGCAAAATGTTTAGGGCGTCATCCGAATAGGTTTAGATATGTAGATATATTAACCCTTTCCCAAATGGCACAATGTTAGGTTGTTCTTATTGGAAAATTGGAAAGCTTCAAAAGAGGACAAAATGAATGTTACTAGAGGTAAAAGTTGTGAACAATATAGCACAGAAGGCAAAAGGAGAAAATGCTGATTTTCAGCATTTTCTTCTTTTGTCTCATTGTTTTCCCAGACCTATTTTTTAAGGACGTCAAAACCAGGCCTTTTTGGGGAAAGGGTTAACGATGTTGCACAAAAATTATGACATTACATCAATCTCATTAGTGGTGGACTACCTTAAAGGCACGTTCCCACTGCCAACCAAATCAACTCTATCAAGCGATCGAGTACTGATCGAGCTTGGTCAGCAAAAATGATCAGGAATTAATAGACAAGAAATAAAGAAGAAGTCATGTAAATACATTTGATTGAGTTTAATCGGGTTTGATCGGGGGGAATTTAGGCGATCAAGTTGATTGAGTTGATTTGGTCGGCAATGGGAATGCGGCTTAAAACTGAGGTTGTGTCTTCATGTCCCTGGCTATGTTTGAAATGTCGTACTTATGGCATTTACCAATAGCTGCAAAATTATTACCCTAGCTGTTGAATGAAATTCCATTCAATTAATCCAGACTACAGGTTGATTACTGATGGTCATGCTTGCACAATAAATTCAGAATTGGCTAACAGTTTGGCAAAGCAGATAAACCTGTTGTTTGACTTGACATAAGGGATTGTATTGCACAGAAGCAAATCCATGGAATAAGCCTTTAAAAGACAAGCTTTTGTCTAGAATCAAGATTTATCCATTGAAAGTTGCTTTAAATCTTTTATATTGCATTCCTCTGGCTAGTTTCTTTCTCTTAGATATCATGAATTTCCTTTTAAGCCGCTTAATTCTATATTCTACTAAATGTATATCACTATGCCATGTTTACACTGTTTTCAGCAGGTACTAATTATCATCATCTTTGTTAATCAGGTATACAGAGTCTTGTAAATAAAAGGGAGGGATTGCAATCTAAATCTGATAAAATTTCACATCTAAGCCCTATTTTGTGGGTACAACTGCTCTTTTGAATTGTCTTAACCCTTTCCCAAACAATACATGGTTTTGACGTCTCTAATAGATTGAGCATGTGAAAACATTGAGACAAAAGAAGAAACTGCTGATAACCAGTAGTTTCTCCTTTTGCCTAATATTTTCTGTACTATTTATGCGCAAATCCTGTCTTAATCAACATTCGTTTTGATGTCTGCAGTGACTTTCAAATTGAACCAGCCTAACATTTTGCTGTTTTGTGAAAGGGTTAACAAGACAATTCAAATGAGTACCTACAACATTGGGTTCAACAAATAGTCCCTATGATATGAGTGTTGATCTGAAAAAAAGGACCTATATAGCATTTGAGATCAACATTGATTCATATAAGCCTGTGGTTAACCCATTACCATACAGTGGCGCCATTTGACCCACCACAAGATAATGGCTTTTGATAAAATCATGGAAAATGAAGAAATTGCTTGTCACAAGCAATTTCCTGCCTCATTTTCCACAGTGTTCTCTACTCAGAAACAGCAAACATTGTAATGCTTCACTCACTTGAAATAGTTGTCTCTTTGAATTTAGACAAGCCTGAAATCTGTCACCTGGTAATGGGTTTAGTGCTGTATCATAGGATTTTATACTGATTACAAACACATTTTATATGGGACCTTTTCCAGATCTGCGATGATATATTTTCATTCCCATTGCCATCACTCCCTCTAATTGAGAGTTACGGGTATACATTATTTCCTTGATATAGGCTATGGCATCAGAGCATGAGACTAAGTGGCTGTGTTTTTAAATATTGAAGCTTTTTACCACAAGCCATCAAATACCAGTATTTTAAAATAATAATAGCATGAAATACTTATGCCATCATTTGAAGCATTAATCATGAACAGTATTGACCACCTGCACAAATTCATTTGAGCCAGGATCTGGAAAAACATCCCTTACAGCATTTGAGACAACATGGTTCCAGATCAGCCTGCGTATACACGCAGTCTGACCAGGAACCATGTTGTTCTCCAATAGCTTTCTCATGGTCTGTAGCAACCATTTGAGAGTAACATAGATGCTGTATATACTGCATCTAGGCACAGCCTGATCTTGAAATCTGGCTGTCTAAAATGCTATAAAGGACATTTTTCCAGATCCCGGCACATTTATATGTGACCTATAATGCTAAAAGGAACCACCATGGATATGCCATAGAACCGATATAGTAATCATATTCAAGAAGTCCACCAGATAGGGCATTTTGAAGATGAATGTATATTATGGTTATTGGTAGAAACAAATTTTTGGTTTAGAAAATCATTGTACAGCGAAAGGTTTAGACTTTCGCTAGTGTAGTCATACATAAAAGATGTTCATGCAAGTCATCAAATATAAAACATTTTAGAAGAATTCATTATTTTTCTCCATTTTAAAGTGACATTTCAGAATTTTTTGTCATAAATTTTACTTTTATTTTCATCTGAAAGAGCATATTTCCTTATGAAAATTCTGAAAATTTCAAGCCAAAATATTGCGCCGTTTACGAGAAATTTATATTTTTGTGTTAAAATTGAACAAATTGTTGTGGACAACAGTTCGGATTTGTATGCAATTTATCGATTATGTCTCAACTTTAAATGCGTGTTTCTCGCTTATTGGCAACAACTTAAAAAAACTAATAGTATTTATACCCATTAGAATAACCAATCTTGGCATCTAGACATACTTTAAAAAAATGAAATTGGAATGAAATGTCCCTTTAACTTTCCTTTTCATCTTTACTAATCCTTTGTTTTCATGTTCTCTCTTGAAGCTGGCTCAAGCACTATATATATCTGAGCATCTTGTATGTAACTGAACATTTTCTGCTAAGCATGGGTGATAGAACCTTCATGGAAAAAGGATGATTAGACCTTCATGGAAATAGGATACTAACCCCTACCCAAACCTTCATATAAGAGAGATTTTCTTGTAGAAAAAAATAGGTTGATTCAAATCAGTTGTAAGTGCTAATAGAGTTTAACCCATTACTGCACAGTGACGCCATTTGACGCCTTATAAGATGAAGACTTTGGAAAACATCGTGGAAAATGAAGAAATTGCTTGCAACAAGCAATTTCTTCATTTCCCACAACGTTTTCTACACATAAATACCAAATTTTGTAAAATTCCATTCACTTGATATTGTCGTCTGCAAGACCTTTGAATTTGGGCAAGTCTAAAATTTTGCTGTCTGGTAATGGTTTAAATTTTGTATGTACTTACAATGGTTTTGCACTGAATTAAAAAAAGAAATAGCTTTTCATAGAAACCCTTGTAACTATAGTTTGTTCAAGCTGTAGTTGTAAGGTTTTGAAGAAGAGTGATGATTTTTGATTTAACCCTTTCCCAAATGGCAAAATATTAGAGCGGTCCATTTCAAGAGCTAATGCAGCCATCAAAAAAGATGTAAAAAGAATTGTTTTGAATAAATTATAGCATAGAAAACATTGAGGCAAAAGGAGAAACTGCTGGTCATCAGCAGTTTCTTCTTTTGTCTCAATGTTTTTCCAAGCCATTTATATCAGGAACGTCAAAAACAGGTCTTGTTTGGGAAAGGGTTAACAAACTGTAACTTGTGGATGCATTTGTATCAAAGTACCCACAACATAGGATTGAAATAACTTTAGACTGGTCCAAATTGAAAGAAGATTTAGATGACATATTTTAACGTTGAAGTAATTTAAAGTTTTAATGACTTTCTGGTTAGAAAACATTTTTGAAAATGAAGAAATTACTTGTTACAAGCAATTTCTTCATTTTCCAAAATATTTTCTCCAATTTTTCATTTGAACAGCACCAAAAAACAATGGGTTGAAATATCACTCTAATCTCTCTTATTTGTCGCTTTAATTTTATGGGAAATGGAATTAACCCTATAGTTTGATACATGGTAGGGATGTATATAATATACATGTAGTTTACAGTTTGCATTTAATAATTCATATGAACTATTTCCCAAACAACAACATTAAAACTGCTCCAATTTAAAGCTTCAACAGACCACAAAAATTGATGTGTATGAAAATGTGTATGAAAATGATGTCAGTGCACATAGTTGTAGATCAGATAATATTTGGGGAAAGGGAGAAAATGATGGTGTTCAGCATTCCAATGTATTGGAGACATAAAATGTGTGTGTTGTTTGGGAAGAGGTTGACCTGTTTGCTAAAAACAATCAATTTTATTGCTGCTTATAATATACCTGTATAATATAGCCTGCTCCTTTGCTAAAAGCAGATCTTATAATACAGTTGGTATGAAAATATGTATGAAAATTATGCAAAGGCATAAGGCAAAGGCATTATGCTGACGACAAAGTAGGTTTTATTAAAAGTCAAATTTGTAAATAATTGTTATAGCACAGAAAATATTGAGGCAAAAGGAAAAAGTGCTGATTATTAGCATCTTCTTTTGCCTCATTGTTATCCCTTTCTAATTCTATTAGGGATGTCTTAACCTGGCCCCGGTTTCTCAAAAAAACGTAAGAACATTCTCGGACTCAAATCTGAGCATGGTGTTCAAATCACATGAAATCCACATGAACTTCAATCTAGCAATCAACATTCATTTGTATTCAATTGAAGTTGAGCATGAACTCATGAGTATATACTTAAGTTTTTTTTTGAGAAACCAGGGTCTGGTCTCTTTTTGGAAAAGGGTAAAGAGGGAAAAGCATCTACTTCATTTCTGATAATAATTTGAATTCTCCAAAGTATTCTTGATATGATACTTCAAAACTATGGATTGTTTTGGAGTGTATAAAATTTTAGACTGCTCTAATTTGAAAGCTAGCTGCTACAGAATTGATTGTATTAAAGATTTGTGTACATAAAAGTAGGGAAATGTCGAGGTATAAGCAGAAAATATTGTTTATCAACACTTTCTTCTTTTGACTCAATGTTTTCGCCAACTTATTCTGTAATGGACATCAAAGGCAGATTTTGGATAGATTGTAAGTAGAATATTGATGCTTTTCAACAAAAACCTTGTAACAGCAGCTTGTTTTAAGCTGCAGTTGTGAGGTTTTTGTTTGAGAGTGACAATATGGATAGACTGGTGTTTGGTGAAGGTTAATAGAAATATGGCATGTATAGCACATGATTAATGACATAGTAGAGCAACTTGGCCTAAATAATAGAGATGCTCTGCCAGGTCAGTTGTCATGATCTATACAGAAAGTATTTTGTATTTGTCTAGTTTACATTTAATATTAGATCATACATTAACCCTATCCCAAACAAGACCTGGTTTTGATGTCCCTAATAGAAAAGGCTTTGGGAAAACATTGAGACAAAAGAAGAAACTGCTGATAACTAGCAGTTTCTCCTTTTGCCTTAATATTTTCTGTGCAATTTCAAACACAAATCATTATCAACATCGATTTTGTCGTCTGCAGCTGCTTTCGAATGGACCACCCTAAAATTTTGTCGATTGGGAAATTTCAAATGTATTATTAGTTCCAATAGATCTATTCACAAACAAAGGATGGGTTGCAATAAGGGTTCAAAAAATAGATTTTCTTTAAATTCTGTGAATTGATAGGGTTACATAATATCTTTAATTTGTATGTGTAAAAATTCTGATGAGGGCTTATTTTTGGAGATAATGGCTAACAAAGTGGGTGGGGTAAATTGACACGAGAAGCATTTTTTTACTTTGAAGTTAAATAACTTTTTCTGTATGGATCAGATCGAAGTGAAATTTTGTACGTACTTTGAATGTACTAAGGACAGAATATTTTCGGAATGATTAATCATGTATATCAGTTTGTTGATTTTCTGTATTCGTCCTTCTGTCGATCTCAGATTTTGCTTATTTTTGATGCACTAACTTTACGAAACTATCTCTACAAACTTTATTTTTGTATGAATTGACATGATATTTTGTGAACATGATTCTTTATGATGTAGCTAGATATGTGTAAACTTTGAGTCAAATTCATTGTAAAGAACCAAAGTTATTTGACCTTGACCTTCAAAGGTTATTCTAAAAAGTCACTTTTTATATTTTTCAGCTATATCTTGATATAAAAATGGTCTTATAAAGTATATTTCAATAAATAAAGTCACAAGTATAATGTTCTTACTGTTTTAAGTTTGTTCAATGTAAATTTTAAAGTAGAACTTGACCTTGACATACAGAACAATAATGACTTTTGAAAAGGAAATTGTCCACTTGCCCTTTACAAATCCTTGTTATTATGTGCAAAAAAGTCAGCATCAATCGTGAATTTTCCACTGAACTAAGTAATTACAACGAGGATATAATGAAAATAACTTTATTTGCTTAAAATTCACTTCATATACCAATTTTCATGATAAATGTTCACTCAAAATCTTAAAATTTAATATTTTAGAATAACCTTTGAAGGTCAAGGTCAAATAACTTTGGTTCTATGCAATGAATTGGACTCAAAGTTTACACATATCTAGCTACATCATAAAGGATCATGTTCACAAAATATCATGTCAATTCATACAAAAATAAAGTTTGTAGAGATAGTTTCGTAAAGTTAGTGCATCAAAAATAAGCAAAATCTGAGATCGACAGAAGGACGAATACAGAAAATCAACAAACTGATATACATGATTAATTATTCCGAAAATATTCTGTCCTTAGTACATTCAAAGTACGTGCAAAATTTCACTTCGATCTGATCCATACAGAAAAAGTTATTTAACTTCAAAGTAAAAAAATGCTTCTCGTGTCAATTTACCCCACCCACTTTGTTAGCCATTATCTCCAAAAATAAGCCCTCATCAGAATTTTTACACATACAAATTAAAGATATTATGTAACCCTATCAATTCACAGAATTTAAAGAAAATCTATTTTTTGAACCCTTATTGCAACCCATCCTTTAAATGTTACTACCGGTGTACTCTTGCTATGGATCAACCTATACATACAGTTCATTATTTAGAGATGCTTTCTTCATCCTCGGAAACCACAGCGGTCATAGCTCACGCTTCATGACCCCTGGGGCACTTGGCCACTTAAACTTTGAATTAGCCGCCGAAAATCGATACGAAACGCGTGAGTGCAAGGCCCAATCAAATAACGGCTCTCATAAGTCAATGCGTTGTCAATTACAACCAAGATGGCTGCGCTCATGATAAGATGTAATTTGTGCGACGAGATAAAATATTACAGATCGCTGACATGTCATTCAGCTTTGAAATAGAAAGATAGGGAAAGTTTCTCTTTGGAAGTCTTTTAAACTTGAAAAAAATAAATTTTCACACGCTAAACGATAGTAATCTTCCATATTGACAACTTACCCGAAGCGATTTATTAATCTCCTACGCAGTTATCTACCCTGAATCAGGATTAAATTACGTACCTCTGACGTAATCACTGTTTAGAGGTTGGCGATTTGTATCGGCCAGTTTGATTGGTCTACTCACCCATCATGAAATGATAATGGAACCAATGAAACGGCTGCATTTGGGAGCGGCTAATACAAAGTTTTCTTCGCCAAGTGCCCCAGCGGTCATGTAGCATAGCTATGACCGCGGGGTTTCCGAGGATGTGCTTTCTTTGTCAATACATGTAACTTATCTGGATGACCAAATTTTTATTTTCTTGAATTAATTTGAGAAAGTTTATCTCTTTTGAAAATCAAAACAACTGAAGTCATCTTTACATTCATTGTTAGCTGTTATTATACATGTATGCCTTTCAGGTTTGACTTATTGCATGTATTTTCTAGTGGTCTTTACTTGTTGAAATAGAACATTGTGATGGATGTTTTTGGTTTTTCAGCATATTGAGCCTTTCCCAGTTAAGCCTTTTGTCCAATCTAAGTGGTAAAGCTTTGGAAAATATTGAAGAAAAGGATTCAGTTTTACGCAGACTATTGTCGATTTATACAGTTTAAAGAACTTGTGTTCTTTGAAGATATGTCATACTTTGTTCTTGATAAACATCCACAATCCGTCCACATAATTATATTTTCTGTTTTTTCAGATGGGTTTGCATTTTCACAAGAAGAGCATGGAACAGTGAACCAGGTCAGTTTTTGTATAACACAGAGTATGATACACAGTTTGAGTTCTCGACAGCTCAAGAAGCTGTATTGGCCACGTATGCCTTCAAGTAAAATTAAAAATGAATGGAATGATGTGGAATAAATCTACACCTTCAATTCCCACAGCTCAAGTTTTCTAATTTGTTAACAAGTTGAGTAATTTATAAACCAGCACATATCACTACGATAATTTCTTTTAGGATTGTCAAACAAGGTTTAGATCAAATATCAAAAATCAGAAAATTAGTCTTTAACAAAAAAAAAGTTTGAAATGTTTGTTATCTATGGTAAACTTTGCTTTGTCTTACACAGGCGGAGCTGATCAGAGTCTACGATACTACCAAAGAAAAGCCTCATGGTCGATGAATACTTTTATCTATTTATTGGATGGATGTACATGTTTGTGTGTTTTTATTTATTGAACAAAATCAAAAACCTCTCCTTCGTAACTGCATTCCATGTTGGCATCCATTGTGTGAAAGGTTTTTACTTGCCCATATTGAAAGAAGTCAATGTAATACCCAAAACTTTAAGGCCTGGTCACATACACCATTCCGCGTCCACATTAGGGCCGGAGCACGTCCAAAACATGGGACCCGTGCAGTATAATTTTGGACATGATATGGATGTGATATGGACACGGAATCAAATGTGACCGAGCCTTTACATAGATTTTCAGGTAAATCAAAATGTGACCTGTCAAGCAAAAAGGGATCATGTGGGTCTGTTAACCTTTTCCCAAACGACATATTTTGAACTGCCCCAATTTGAAAGCCATTCCATATGGCAATATAGATGTTGTTAAGGATATGATTTGTGCTAATAGATAGATCTACTTCAGGAAATATTAAGACAAAAGAAAAAACGCTGTCTATCAGCATTTTCTTCTTTTGTCTCAATGTTTTCCTGATATTTTTCTGTCAGGGACGTCACATCAAAACCTGGTCTTGTTTGGGAATGGATTAAACCAAGTGTGCAAAACAGATAAGACCCAGCATAAGTCAACCAGACAAGTGAACATGATACTAAGGTATCGAAATTTCTAGTTTCATAAAATCATCTTAGTGCATAAAGTTTTGGCCCAAGTCAGCCTGCGCTGTCTGCGCCGACTTACCGTAATTATTCTTATAAACGCCCATATTCTAATAAATGCCCATCCCCCAAATCTCGGCTGAAAATCTGCTTGTTTCAGCACAATTTTAACGAAAAGGGGTGATTCTAATAAACGCCCATCCCCTGATACCAGATTAAGATAATGTGAGTTATAACCAAAGAACACTTCTAAAAACAATGAAAAAGAGGATGTTCAGCCCTAAATCTGTTGGAATTTCCTATAAAAATGGCATTTTGCAGTCCTTATAACAAAACTTTGTCAAACGCCACTTGCTCAACTTCGAATCCATGAATTGACACTTGGTTCCTAAATTTGACAGACTAAATCAGAATACCTCTAATAAACGCCCACCACCTACTTTTCTATCAACCATGTTTATAATAAACGCACAGGCGTTTATTAGAATAATTATGGTACTAAGGTCAATACTTTGTGTACTCCCTATATAGTCCCTTTTTACATGCACAAATGGTCACAATTGTATAATCAGACTCTGACTGGCGAATTCAAGATTGTTTCGAACCATATTTCAAATTATAAGTTGTATAGCTCAGAATAAATGACCTGGCAGAGCATCTCTAGCTATTTGCTAGAATTGCTCTGCCGGTTCATTTATTGTGAGCTATAACAGATGACAATTAGTAATTTTGCTTAACCTTTTTCCAAACAAGACTTGCTTTTGACATCCCTACAAGACAACATATTGAAAAACATTGCGAGAAAAGAAAATATGCTGATAGCTAGTATTTTCTTCTTTCCCTCCAATGTTTTCCATGCTATTATACACCAATTCCCGACCTTTTGTTGCATTCATTTTGTTGTCTGCAACACAGTTGAACTTTGACTAACTTGAAATATGTTTTTCAAGCTTCAACTTTTAACCAAACGACAAAATTTAAGCTTGTCCAGATTGATAGAAGTTGCAGATGACAATTTCAATGTGATGAAGACTCAAATTTTATGACTTCTGGGGTAGAAAACATTGTGGGAAATAAAGAAATTGCTTGGTTATCAGCATTTATTTTGTCTCAATGTTTTCACAAGCTTCGACTTTTAAGATGAATTCTAAGGATGTAAAAACCAAAACTTGTTTGGGAAAAGGATGATAACTCATGATTGTTTTGAAATTTTTAACTGTTTGTTTTTGTCAGTATTGTTTCTGTTGAAATTGCTCAAGCTCAGCCTAGCCACGGTGGATAATCACGTGATGCAGCAATTTCAGAAAATTTTAAATAATTTTGTTAATACAGGATCAATTTGAATTCGGTTTGAAGCAGAGAAAGCGGACAGACGTCGCGCATCAGATGAATGTTTCGGATTTTTAAAAAATCAACTGATAAAAAAGTTGTTGAAGATAAACCAAAATTTTACAACCAAAACCAATAACTTTTTTATCAGTTGAATTTTCAAATATCCAACATGTTCTGCTTATTCCTGACATTTTCCCACATTCTCTGCTTCAAATTGGTCAAGAATTGACAAAAATATTGACAATTTTCTGATATTCTGAGTCACGTGATTAACCATCATGCTAGCTCTGCTTCAAATAATATGGTTGTATAATTGTATACATTGTATGTATATTTTAGTGATATGTTACAAATATTTTGAATTTTGATCCTTTCCTAAACAGCAAACATTAGACTTTCTAATTTGAAACTGAGTGGAGTTGACAAACCAGAGGAGCGTTCTTTAGAGTGAGATTTAAGATTTCTTAAGATGTTTTAGATAAAGCGGTTTTAAGACCTAGATTATGACCAAGGTGTTCCAAATGCTCCATACTTCATACAAATGACGTCATGATGATGTCATTTGTATGAAGTATGGGTTTTACCATTGTACCATGGAGCATTTGGAACAACTCGGCCAATTCTCTCTTATATTGTTTCTACAGAGTTAACCGAGAGGTTCCGCACAAAGTAATGGGTAATGGTGCCTCCCATTTAGCGTCTTAAAAATCTTGCTCTAAAGAATGCTCTATCCTAAAACATCTTAAGCAATCTTAAAAAATCTCACTCTAAAGAATGTGCCTCTGATAAAGAAAGGTTTTGTGAATAATGTAGTAAAGAAAATATTGAGGTAAAAGACGAAAATACTGGCTATCAGTATTTTCTTTTTTTACCTCAAAGCTTTTCCAATCCTGTCTTATTAGGGATGTCAAAACCTGCCCTGCGTTCAGTAGGCAAACTGTTAGCTAACGTTACCAACATTCGCAACTTCTTTGACCCAAATTTCACAGAATTGACCAAGTTTTCCGAGTGAAACGGCTAACTGTTAGCTAACGTTTTGTCTTACTGAGCGCAGGTCAGATCTTGTTTTGGAAAGGATAAATTCTACAGAATTGTGTTCTTTTACCAGAAACAAAATTATTAGCCAGTTCAAAGCAAAAGCTTTCTAAAATAGAAAAGTGAAAAACATGTATAGTTTTGAAAGTCAACAACTTTTACATTTGTAATTTCTCAAATGAATTGATATAGAGCTTAGATTTGTAGTTGGCAAAAAAAAAAATCTTACTGCATTTGTTATTTATGTGCAATACCAAATATGTATAGCGGAGTTATAAATAGCTGGGCCGATAAAGTCGATTTTTCACTCAAATTGTGCATTTGGTGAAACAAGCATGAAATTTTGCACAGAGGTCAGCAAATGATAGCTGTTTACAAAAAACCCGTTGGCCACCGGAAAAAAAGCAAAATGGCGGCCATTTTCCAAGATGGCCGCCATGGACATGATTTAGTCCATTTTTTGTGTAAATTTCAACTAGATTTTGTTTTTTTTTCTGCAAATTTCCTTTCACAAATGTGTGGAATATTTATTGTAAATACTGATTTATTCGCTTTATGTTGTTTGTGAGATATTGCTTTAGAAAAATCCAAGATGGCCGCCATTTTTATGCGCATTATCATGTACATGGTATTTGCATGTTATCTAGACGGGTAATATGAAATAAATTAATGATCCTGATTGTGATTCATATATATTTGTCTATTTGTGTTCCTAGGAATGTTGTATTTGACAAAAAGTAGAATTATCTTACGACATCACGATCAATGACTACTATTAATTAGAGGTTTCCTTCACAATTTACATCTGCCTGTCTGTCCACCGGTCTGTCCACCCGCCTGTCAGTCCGAAAACGTAGCATTTGCCTTTTCTCCAAAAATATTTGACATACGAAGTTCAAATTTGATATGTAACCTTCTTTCTGTTCCATGAAATATGACCTTCCTCGTGGTCATTCATTAACCCTTATCAGCCCTAAAACTTAACATGAAAACTTTTCGGGGGCATTCATGTTTCACAAACACATTTTGTTAAAGATTTGCATGCTCATTTCACGCAAACAGTGGCTGTCTTTGTACAATCAGAGAATATGCCTGTTGATGTCATCAATGGCAAACGATTCAACTTGGGGTACAGCATCGGCCCTAAGTGTTACTTGTATATGGAATAGACCAACAAAACATATATATAGGAATTAAAAGCCTGTAAATTCCTAAACAATAAGCCTAACAATCAAACAAATCCATGCAGCATAATTTTGTTTAGCTCAACTTTGAAACCACAAACACTGAACTTCCCGTAGCGAGCATCAAGCCTACCCTTTTGCATAATGGAATCAAGGAGTTGTGGACTTACAACAAATTTTATACCGCTAACTATTCACGATGTCCTGCAATACTTAGTTACATTGTCTTAAAATAATATGACCCGGCTATGGAAAAGGGATCCATTATCGCAATTTAGTCACCCACGGAACCAATTCAGTTCTTACCTGGGTATAATCTGGCAAAGTTGTACAATGTTACCCAGAAACTATTAGAGAGATAGGAATATAATTATCTTTATTAGACGTTTGTACAGCTTGATATGGTCTCAAATGTTACACAGATCCTGGTTCATATACGTCCCCTTTGGTACGAGTTTCCTTGTACGTAATTATAGGCATGGATCTGATTTTTAATTTGAAAACTGACTAAAATGTGTTGATCTTGATACATATACATGTAGTTGTAAATAAACTTTGATTCGCAGAATGAATGCAAGAAAAAAGTTGCAAATTAAACTTAATTAGCAATCTTTCTTATAGCCTGTTTATA
Organism: Fragum sueziense; assembly: GCA_963680895.1. Lineage (NCBI taxonomy): Eukaryota > Metazoa > Mollusca > Bivalvia > Cardiida > Cardiidae > Fragum > Fragum sueziense. The sequence continues at coordinate 20,562,117 of OY804596.1, read as the reverse complement.
TTTGTGTCAATTTTTATTAAGGCAAAAGAGACATAGTAACCAGAGTAGAAGTTGGCTTGTTAGTGTGTCAAACGAATGATTGTTGCTTAACCATAACAGGATATCTTTATATTTGAATGGATTTAAAATGTTCCTTCCTTTCTGTTTATATGCTGTTTGTCAAACCATTAACATAACATTATGTATCAAAAGACAAATACCAAAATAATATGTAACAAGTATTGAGAAGAATTGCTATTCCACTCATTCATCCACATACACAGATCTCTAATGATTAGGGACTGAAAAATGGAAATAAACAATCTTTTTTCTCTTGTAAAACGCAAATGCTTATCTATAAATGCCCACATTCATCATATTGTGGAGTCAAAATATATGGTATACCCAACAAGTTATACACGGGCTGGTCAAATATATGCATACATGGATGTCGGTGAGAAAAATAGATGTCATTTAAATAAAGCTCATAAGCTTGTGTTTTCAAATGAACATTTTATTTATATAAATGCATCTATTGATATTGTGAATATTTTCAAAGAAATGCCCTCTAAAATTACCATTTTCGATAGAATGTTACCTAATTCAGTTGGCAACCCAAGTAATTGTTAACAATCTCCACACGCTATATATAAACATTTAGTCAAATGTTGTGACTTATAGAGAGTCGTAACCATAAATTTGTTGGCGTCTGACAAAGTGTTCTGTATAGCTGATAACAGACTGTCAACGATCACAAAGTATCAATTTGAGCAACTTTGAGAGCTAAATGCAAAAGGCACCCAATAGTATTCAGTCAGAAATGGATACAATGAAGTTTGTGTTAGGTACTTTCCACATCAAATGCTGTAACACATTAAAAACAAATAGATTGTTTGAAAATCCATGTTATGATTCTGAAAACTAGGCGAGCATTTTGTGACTATTCCGACTCTCTAGATTTTGTAATCTTCCTAAATTTGAAAGGCAGCGTTTCTTTGCTGGCTACCAACTGGCGTAATAGTACACCATATCTGAAATATGGCATTGTTGATGTTAAGCAGCAGGCAAATTGTCACCTTTGGAGCTCTCTTTGAGTGTGTTGTGCTCTTGTGAGCTAAAATGATGAATTTGGACATATTTACATTTACAAGGGACCAATAACAATAAATTCAAAACAAACATTGTATGCAGCAATTGGTTTCTTTAGTTTTTGTAAAATCTTTAAAAATAGATTAATAATTTCCACATCTACGTCACGCAGTCTTATTAAGGGGTGAGTAAGATATTACCATTCTGTCACTCTTGCTTGAGCAGTTTTGCCAAATTTAAGTCAAAATGTCTATGTGTGTCTGGCACAAATTGTATAATTGTTTGTGTGTGAGTTTTTTGCTAAGGAACATAGTTTTCGGTTTTCATAGTTTTCAATTGTTGTTGTTCTGATACAGACAAAGGGTTACCCTTGAAGCTCACGTTGAGTATGTTGCACTCAGGTGAGCTAAAATGATTAAATCAATCAAAATATATTATGTATTTCCTATTATCAAAAGAATAAATTCAGCACAAAAATCATACATATTGATAAATTGTGACAAATTTAAAATTAAATTCTGTTAAACCAAGCATTAAATGGCGGCCATTTGCCATTTTGAAAATGGCTGCCATTTTGTCCACCATTTTGAATATTTGCGTGGCCATTTGTTTCTTTCTAATGAGTGCACCATGGTGAGTCTATATCAAGTTTTTATGCAAATTACACTAAAAACCTAACATTTCTCTTATTTGCCCATCTGTAACAGGTTTTCGTGATTATAATATGCCCAGGTGAGCTAAAATGATGAAAACAAGCACTCTTTATATATGAATTTGGATTTACTGTTGTCAAACATATGCGTCTCGACAAAAAAAATCGTATAAGTCGGTCAATTCAGCTCACTTTAATACCAAAAACTGTAATAGTAAGTACTATATGGCGGCCATTTTGAAAATGGCCGCCATTTTGACCGCCATTTTGAATTTCGAGTGGCCAACGATGTTTTTTGAAAGAGTAGGACATGTTGAACCCACATACCAAGTTTCATGCTTGTTTCACTAAGTGCACAATTTTTCCCCTTATCGGCCCAGCTAAAATAGGTGTGGGTACTTGCAATGTAAATCTCTGCTTAGCCCTTTCCCAAACAAGACCTGGTTTTGACGTCCCTAAGAGAAAATGTTTGGGAAAACAGTGAGACAAAAGGAGAAACTGCTGATAACCAGCAGTTTCTCCTTTTGCCTTAATATTTTCTGTGATATATTTTACACAAATCCTGCCTTTATCAATGTCCATTTTGATGTCTGCAGTGTATTTCTAATGGTAAAAGTTCAGGATTTTGTAGTTTTGGAAAAGGCTTACCCTTTCCCATATGGCAAATTTTGAGACTCGTCCAAATTGAAAGGAGTTGCACCAAAGGAAAAGGAGGAAATACTGGTTATCAGTATTTTCTTCTTTTCCTGTAAGATTTTCTCATCCAATATCTAATGGGAACATCAATTGGAATCACTGTATGGGTATGGATTTCAATCTTTATGCTGAGTACTCATTTTAACCCTTTCCCAAATGACAAAATTTTAGGGTGGTCCAAATTCAAAGCTGCCGCAGAGGACAAAATGGTTGTGGATAAACACAGGATTTATGTATATTTTAGCACAGAAAATATTGAGACAAAAGGAGAAACTGCTGGTTATCGGCAGTTTCTTCTTTTGTTTAAATGTTTTTCCAAGCAATATCTATTACGTAGGTCAAAACAAGGTCTAGTTTGGGAAAGGGTTAATTGTCAGAAGATGTTTCTAATGAGTGTCCGCAACATAAAGTTTGTTTGATTTGAATAAAAGGACTTTTTGTAAAATATTGCAATAGTACCCATTCCTATCTATAACTTTGCAAAACAGATCAAAATATGGATCAAAGTCTCCTTTTATAATATACTTTTAATTGTAAATAACTAAGTATGAATGTGAGGTATATGATCTTTTAGTTGATCCATACAATTATGTAGTTTCATTGTGCTGATCCAGGATTCCTTTGAAGTGGGTTTGAACAAACAAATAGTGGGCTTTGTTCAAACCCCCTCTGGACCCACCACTGTTTTGTTTCAAAACATTGTTGTAAATGCAAAACCTTGTATCTCGATTTTGGAAAATTTCAAAGGGGAGGGAAAAGAGTGTAATAACTTTTACCAAACTGAAATGTTTTACTTGAAATTAGGACATATTGTTCACAAATGATTTGTCATCAATACTGAACAGTAAAATATCTCACAACCTGCAAGAATTGTCTGTAACTGGGCACACAAGTTTGTACTTTGAAAATCGCAAGAATCGACATACGAGGTTTTGCATTTACACCGACGAAACGAATCCCTGATTTTGACAATATGAACAGAAAAGGCTTAGAAAAATATGAAAAAAGAAGAAAATATTGATAATCAGGATTTTTTTCCTTCCGATTTATTCTTTATTTTTACAATAGTTTAACTCTTTATCTCAGACTAGTTTAGTGATCAGAAATGCCTTTGAAATTGGATTGGTCCATGATTTTGTTGTTTCGGAAAGATAGAAAACTTTTTACTGCTACTAGGCTAGCTATTGTTAGAGAGTACACATTTTGAGAGAAAAGAAGAATTAGTTGTGCATTGAATGGTTGTAAATAAAGACAAAAACATATTATATAGATGTATTTTTTCTCAAAACATTTTTATCTTTTAAGTGGTCTATAAATATTATTAAATTTTGTCTTATTCCATGCTATTTGCACTTGTCTTGATAGTTAAGACCCTGGCCTTCTTTTGATTTAACCCTTTCCCACACATTGACTCTTTTTGACTGCCCAAAAGAAAAAGGAATTGGAAAACATTGTGGAAAACGAAAAAATTGCTTGTGACAAGCAATTTCTACATTTCCTACAATGTTTTCTATCCAAAAAGTTTTAAAATTTTAAAATTCCTTCACATTGAAAATGTGCTCTGCAACTTCTTTCAATTTGGATCAGTCTAAAATTTTGTCGTTTGGTAATTGTGTTAACCCTTTCCTAGACAGCACAAATTTGGACTGGTCCAATTTGACAGCTGTTGCAGCTGACAAGGTGGATGTTGCTAAAGATAGAATTGTGTATGATATAGCACAGAAAATATTGAGACAAAAGGAGAAACTCCTGATTATCAGCAGTTTCCTCTTTTGTCACAATGTTTTCCCAAGCCTTTTCTAGTAGGGATGTGAAAACCCTGTCTTGTTTGGCAAAGGGTTAAACTGGTTTTCAGAGCAACAGATAAGGGCAAGCAAAATCTTTCTTAATTTGTTATTTCAATTCCAAGCCCTATGTTGTGTGTAGCCATTTGAATTATCTCTGTCAGATGATTCCAATATAGTACTCACAACACAGGGTTTGGTGAAAAATGAATTAAATCTGGCTTTTTCTTCCCTGTAACAAGTCAATTTTCTGCATTATGTTACATTGATTTTGTCAAAAATTTAGACACAATTTTTTCAACATTGAAAAAAAATGGATTAATGCAGTATATAATGTAGAAAAAATTGAGGCGAAAGAAGAAAATGCTGGTTATCAGCATTTTCTTCTTTTGCCTCAATGTTTTCCCAAAGCATATTTGCTGGGTTATGTCATCAACCGGATAATAAACAGGGTCTGATCTATATCTACGGTGCTCGTAATATAATAAAGTAACTGAATACAGCTTCTGTAGTCTGATCTCATTCTTTATTATCCAGAGGGAGTTTTTTAAATACATGGAGCATTGGGTTTTGACAAATGTGACCACCACACAAAAATGATTTTCTGGGAAGTGTGAAAAGAATGAACCATGGTGAAGGGCACCCACACAGACTAACTAGGATTAAAACTTTTCACTTTTAAAATTGCTAAATCGAGAAGGAATTCAGAATGTCCTTTCTTCCTCTAGATTTGCTTACCCTTTCCCAAACAAGGCCGGGTTTTGATTTCTCCCTTGCCTTGCCTTCTCATCTTGCCTTGGAAAGCATTGAGGAGACAGAAGGAAATGCTTTTCTTTTCTAGATGCTTTACATACTTTGATGTTCATTTACTTTTTGCTTTTCTTTACATTAATTTTGTCGTATGCAATCCCTTTGACATCACCTTTGAGTTTCAATTAGTCCAAAATTCTGCCGTTTTTGAAAGGTGTTAATATCGCCGACTTAACAAATCAAAATATTGATTGGCCAATCAATCGATATATCAAATGATATTGCATCTCTTACAATTTTGTATTGCTGGTTACGTTCGAAAACACCGTATCAACAATCCACTCAAGCTGCAGATACGGCATTTTCGATCGTAACTCTGTCTCATTAGTCTGTTCAACGAGAATAAAGCCGTTGGTCATTTTTTTTCGTGGAGTAAGATTAGATTTTTTTTTTCAATTTCATCACTTAGCATCTGTTTGGTCAAGTCAAGTTTTCTCCTCAATGCCTTATTTTCTCGTGTAATGCGCTCGAGTTTTTCAAGCAGCTCTGTTCTGGACATGGATGTATTCGGCCTTTTAGAATGTGTTCCTGTGCCAGAAGATTCACTTTTTCTTTTTCTTTGACCATGTGACGGAATAAATTTGACTTGTAGTGCACGTTGTGCACATACTACCCACACAACCTTCCTGCAGAAACAACTGACAGTCCTTATGACGTATTGTAGTCTCAGTGCCATATCCAGACTCAATGTACCCAACATTATTCTCATTTTGTTCAAACACGTGATTTGAATATAAATCCGAAAAACCAGTCATTCCTTTACAAAGGTTTCTTCTGTGCAGAAAATCCAGTATCTTTAACAAAATATCGGGCGACGATACCTTTGTTTCAGCAACAATAAGTGCATTCTCAAACTGTCTGCCTAAGACAGTAACACTAAATGTTTTGTCCTTGAATATCTTGACACAGGAATGAATTTTCTGTGCACATGGGTTTGCTTTCACATACGACAAGATTACGCCGCTCTGACAACTCGTACTCATGTATCCGTATTTCAGGAACATGTCTGAACACTTGGAAATGAAACTGGGAGAGTCTGATTCAGGAGCACCCGGCTGAGCACTTCTTCGCAAGCCAATGGTTCTACCTCCACTTTGTTCCTTCTTAAGGAACAAAGTGGATGTAGAACCATTGGCTTGCAAAGATGTGTGCACATGATTGTCGCATATTTTGCAGTCTTCCGAATGCAGAACCCACGAAATATCTGGGAACGAGTTCGTTTTAACTCTTTTGTGAGTCTGTATTTCTTTGTAGTATTTCTCCAACAACCGTCGGCATTTGTCGCATAGTCTTGAAGGGTAAACAAATTTCTCGTCCGAACGTACGTCAATTCCAAGTACCTTTTCAATTTTCGACCTAAGTCCAGTTCATTGTGGCTGTAGCCTGCTTTGAAAGTGGTCCACCGCAAAGTCTGCAGAGACAATTCAAGGCCACCGAATGAAACTCCATACTTGCTATTTCAAAGTACTATAGTAGTTCAGTCGTTCCTGCAATACGAATTGAATGCAAAAATAAGAACTAATAATTCATGTAATGAGTGTATCATGATTTATAAGATATTCGTCTATTTTGTGCAATAACTATCATACTTTGAATGACATGGTTAGTGTGAACCACTGGGAATTATAGGAATTGTTTTTCTGTTATCGAAGAAGGAGACAACATAAAATCGCTATAATTCACTGTGGCGTGAACATGTGTTCGGAAATTCGAGGAAATTGCTCGAGAAATTAATAAGTCAAAATTTAAAAAAAATAATGCTTAACTAATCTATAATGTATTTTCTAAGTCTTCTGTTTTGATATTGGTTCATTTTTAAATGAAAATGAAGGAACATGGCTAATTAAGTGTACGAAATGTTTATCGAGTTTGAAGAATACAAAAAAAAGAAAATCTATTTTCAGTGTGCTATATATACACAGTGGATAATCACGTGATAAATAATTACTGAATATTTTCAATAACTTTGTTAATACGGGACCAATTTGAATTCGGTTTGAAGCAGAGAAGGTGGACAGACGTCACGCATTAGATGGACGTGGTTGATTTTTGAAAATCTGCTAATCTAAAAGTTATAGTAGTCTAGATCAACCAAAATTTTCATATCAGTTGATTTTTCAAAAATTTATCACCTCCTTGCATTTTCGCAAATTCTCTGCTTCAAACCGAATTCAAATTGATCAAGCATTAACGAAATTATTGAAGATTTTCTGAAAATATTGTATCACGTGGTTATCCACCGTGTTAAAATTTCACCCAGGAAAAGGTTAAGAAGTCATCAATCCTTTCCCAAACAAGATCTGGATTTTACGTTCCTATCAAAAAGGCTTACAGAAATATTAAGACAATAGAAGAAATTGCTTACAATCAGCATTTTCTCTTTCTGCCTCAATTGATCACAGTGTATAATCACATGGTATAATTATTTCTGAAACCCTTCAATAATTCTGTTATTACAGGGCTGATCTGAATTCGGTTTAACCCTTTCCCAAACAAGACCTGATTTTGACGTCCCTTATAGAATTAATGTGGGAAAATATTGGGACAAAAGAAGAAAATGTTGATAATCAGCATTTTCTCCTTTTGCCTCTATGTTTTCTGTGCTGTAATATTCACAATTCCCACCTCCAGTGCCATCTGTTTTGTCGTCTGCATCTCAGCTTTCAAATTCGGCCCCCCTAAAATTTTGTCGTTTGGGAAAAGGTTAATGCAGAGAAGGTGGGGAGACGTCACGCATTACATGGGAGTGGTGGTGTAGTGTATGGAGTAAAAGAATGGATATCATATTACTCATATATAAAGCATGTACTCAGTGTATGATAGGTAGAATTACTGTTGTTATAGTAGAGAGTAAAAGTAGTATCTAGAATACGTGTCTTTGTTCTTATAAGCCCTTGCGACATAACATATTTTGGCGACGAGGAAAACTGGATTTATCCGTACGTCTTTTCCAATTTTGTGGGAAAAGGAGGACTATTGGACAGTTGTTCTGGACAATAGGTGTATTAGTCATTTTTGAATTAGTGTTATGCTAATGGATTTAATTCCGTGAGAAGTTGACTATACTTGTGAAACCTCGAAAGCCGGATATTTGAAATTGTTCATAGATTAAATTCTGATAGCAATGGCTAAGGCATTACCGATTGCTTGCGTGGAACAATTCTCTATCGGAGGTGACAGTACAAATTTGTCAATACGGTGGGACAGATGGTTGAAGTCATTCCATTATTATGTTGTTGGTTCCGGGATTACGGATAAGGCACAAAAGAGAGCTTTATTGCTACATCTTGTTGGTCAGGAGGTTCAACAGATTTTTGAGACGTTGCCTGACACCGGAGAAAATGGAGATTATGACAGGGCTGTACAAAGGCTAACAGAGTACTTTAAACCCAGGAAGAACATCTCTTTTGAGCGACATAGATTCAATTCAGAGTCTCAAAAGATGGAAGAATCGGTGACTGATTTTTGTACAAGACTGAGACATTTGGCTATGAACTGTGAATTTACAGACACAGAAGATCGAATACGCGACCACATAGTGCAACGATGCAACTCAACATCACTGAGACGGAGATTCCTACGAGAAACAGATTTGACTCTTACCAAAGTTCTGGAAATAGCTTCAGCGAATGAGAGAGCAGATGCTTGTGCCTCCACAATGGAGCAAGTTAAGCTGGAGGAGACAAATCGAGTCCAGGCGCGTAGCGGAAGGGCAAAACAGAAACAGAAAGAAAGTAAGAAAAGGATTGAGTGTTACAGATGTGGGAGACTTGGACACAAAGCCAATGATTCGAAATGCCCAGCGAAATCTGAAAAATGCAGAAAATGTGGGAAATTAGGACATTTTGAGAAGAAGTGCAAATCAGAAAAACAAAAGAAGAAACAGGTTCGATCCTTAGAAGACCCATCGAACAGTGAATCAGAGGAAGTTACATTTTCATTAACAGATAAACTTTCAAAAACAATTGTCAAAGTAGGTAACATTCCAATTTCTATGATCATTGACTCAGGTGCTTCTTGTAATGTAATTGATGTCAAAACGTGGAACTTTCTAAACAGACAGAAAGCATTCAAATTTATCTCAAAAAGTAAAACGCAGAAAAAGATATTTCCCTATGGATCTAAAAAGCCGTTACCATTAGCTGGAATGTTTAAAGCAGAAGTGTGCAAAGATGACAAATGCTTCAATGCAGAATTCCTAGTCTTGAAAGGAACTGGACAGTCGCTACTGTCATGTCAAACAGCGATTGATTTGGGAGTCATACAGTTGATAAACAGTGTAGAAAAAGGAAACAAGTCAATTACTGATCAATTTCCGGGGCTGTTTGTGGATAAAATTGGGAAGCTGAAGGACTACCAATTAAGAATTCCTATTGATGACGCTGTTCATCCAATTGTTCAGCAAACGAGGAGAATTCCCTACAATTTACGTGGAAAACTCGAGGGAAAATTGGATCAACTTGAGGACATGGACATTATTGAGAAAGTCGAAGGCCCTACATCGTGGGTATCGCCCGTAGTTGTCATTCCGAAGAAAAATGGTGATATAAGGTTATGTGTTGACATGCGGCAGGCAAATACAGCGGTGAAAAGGGTAAGGCATCCAATCCCTACCCTGGATGATGTGTTAAACGATATGAACGGTAGCAGAATTTTCAGCAAGTTGGACATATCGAATGCGTACAATCAAATTGAATTGTCGCCTGATTCTCGCGACATCACAACCTTTACAACACACAAAGGCTTGTATAGGTATAAAAGGCTTTTGTTCGGGGTATCCTGTGCACCAGAAATGTACCAAAACATCCTTCAACAGTTGCTTCAAGGGTGTGAGGGTGTACGAAATGTGATGGATGACATCATCATTCATTCCAAAACCAGAGAAGAGCACGAGATTCACCTACGAAAGGTATTGGGAGTGCTACAAGGTAAAGGGTTAACCTTAAATGGGAGCAAGTGTCAATTCTATATGTCTAAGTTAGAATATATGGGTCATGAGCTATCTGAGCAGGGTATCAAACCTTCAAAGGCAAAAATAGAAGCTGTGAAAAATGCGCGAGAGCCGAAAAGTGCAAGTGAGGTAAGAAGTTTCTTAGGTCTCGTAAATTATAATGCCAGGTACATACCTGATTTCTCGACCATATCTGCACCATTGAGAGAATTGACAAAGAAAAATGCAAAATTCCGTTGGAATAAATCACATCAAAAGGCTTTCAAAGAGTTGAAAGATAAATTGTGTGATGCGCATGCTTTGGCATATTTTGATCTGAATGCACCGACGAAAGTCATTGTAGACGCGAGTCCGGTAGGGCTAGGAGCCGTGTTTTTGCAAGATCAAAAGGGAGAATCGCGAGTCATAAGTTATGCAAGTAGGAGCTTAACTGATGTAGAGCGTAGGTATTCTCAAACAGAACGCGAAGCATTAGCTGTAGTATGGGGTCTCGAACATTTCAATGCATATTTGTATGGTATTGATTTTGACCTGTACACTGACCATAAGCCATTAGAGCATATTTATTCAAAGAAATCAAAACCATGTGCACGCATCGAAAGATGGGTTTTGAGATTGCAGCCATATTCTTTCAAAGTCAAGTATTTGAAAGGTAAGGATAACATAGCAGATGCTTTATCAAGGTTACTGTCATGTAAGGGGAAATGTCAGAGTTCATTGGATGAGGTAGATGAAATCAAATTGATTGCTTCAATTTTAACCCCTTCCTCTATGTCGACTCAGGATATTGAGTCAGAATCACAAAATGATAAAGATCTTTGTTCAATCAAAGAATGTTTGTTGTCAGGGAAATGGCATTTGCTTGAAAATAAAGCATATTTACCAATAAGGCATGAGTTATGTGCAATTGGTCATTTGGTGTTGAGAGGGACAAGAATTGTCATCCCAACAAATTTGAGACAACAAGTTTTAGAATTAGCACATTTAGGTCATCCTGGTATAGTTGTCATGAAACGTAACTTAAGGACAAAAGTATGGTGGCCAGGAATTGATAAGGATGCAGAAAATTTCTGTAAAACTTGTTATGGTTGTCAACTTGTGTCAAAACCTTTAAAACCTGAACCTATGGTTAGAACAGAGCTGCCAGCAGGTCCATGGCAAGACTTAGCTCTAGATTTACTAGGTCCGCTTCCATCAGGAGATTACATATTTGTTTTGATTGATTATTATTCAAGATTCTTTGAAATCAAGGTTACAAAGTCAATCACATCAGAAAATATGGTTAGGATTCTACAAAAGTTCTTTGTTACACATGGGTTACCATTAACTCTTAGAACAGACAATGCTAAGAATTTCATTAGTAAAGAATTCACTAGTTACTTGCAAAATAATGGTATTGTACACAAACGCACAACGCCATTATACCCACAGGCAAATGGGGAGGTGGAAAGACAAAATCAATCTATTATGAAAAGGGTTAGAATTTCACAAGCAGAAGGTCGTAACTGGAAATCTGATTTAGATGATTACTTGTTAATGTATAGAAGTACACCACATTCTGTGACAGGTAAATCACCTGCAGAAATGTTGTATGGTAGACAAATTAGAACAAAATTGCCAAATTTAACAAATCATAGATTTGAGCGAAATGATTTTGAAGTCAGAGACCGTGACTCCGAGCAAAAAGGAAAGGGAAAAGAGTATGCAGATATGAAAAGGCAGGCTAGTTATAACGGTATTCAAAAAGGGGACAATGTTTTCTTAAAACAAAGGCGAGAAAACAAAATGCAGACACCATTTAATCCTTTACCGCATAAAGTTGTAGAAAAATACGGTAATAAAGTCACAATTGAGTCTCAAGATGGAGTAATATATGATAGGAATGTCACACATGTAAAACCGTATATGGAGAGAATTCTTGAAAACGATAGGTTTACAGCTTTGCCTCAGATACACTCAGATGCATATGTTCCTAGTGAAGGAAATAGTGAGAAAAGTGTAATGATGGAAAATCGTGATAAGCCAAAGGTCGGAATTCCTAAGCAGGACAATACCCAGGGGAGAAATAGACCAGAGCGGAACATTAAACCTCCTGTCAGATATGAGGACTATGTAATGAACAGTTTAATTGGATTTTAACTGGACAGCTGTTGTTATCAGTTCCGTTATGTTTTTATGAAGACAGTTTACATGTTGTTTATTTAGTAATTTTAGCTTAGAATAATAAGATTGGTGATAAACATATGTTCTGAATGCCTGGGAAACAACGAAACATTTTATGGCGTAGATAAATTTATTACCAGTCATTTCCTTCGTGAGAAAAATGTAAAAAATGTTTTTAAGATGCTTTCAACAAAAACACAAATTTTGAAACATTGCAATAAAAGAAGTTTTGTTCTAAAAAGGGGAGGAAATGTAGTGTATGGAGTAAAAGAATGGATATCATATTACTCATATATAAAGCATGTACTCAGTGTATGATAGGTAGAATTACTGTTGTTATAGTAGAGAGTAAAAGTAGTATCTAGAATACGTGTCTTTGTTCTTATAAGCCCTTGCGACATAACAGGTGGGTTTTTGAAAAATCGGTTGATAAGAAAGTTATTGAAGATCAAGCAAAATTTTGATTGTTCTTCAATAGATCTAGATCTAACTCTTTTATCAGTTGATTTTTCAAAAATCCTTTACGTTTAGTTTACTCCTGGCATTTACCCACCTTCTCTGCTTCAAACCGATTTCAAATTGGTCAAATAGATGTAGATATCTAGATCTATTATAAAAAAAAATATTGATGATTTTCCTAAATTCTGATTCACGTGATTAACCTAGATCTACGTGTCAATGTTTTCTGTGATATGTTTTTCACAATTTCTATCTTTATCAACTTCCATTTTGCTGTCTACAGCTGCTTTCAAAGTGAACAATACTAAATATTTGTCGTTTGGGAAAGGGGTAGGCCTAACCGCCGATTGGAAAGTCGTCTGCTTATTGAAATAAGGGAGACCACTCAATCGGGCCCTCATCGTGTCCAGTCATGCGCGACGTGTAGTACGAAGTAGGTCAGTGACGCTTCATGTCCCTAATTATTGAGAAGATAACGATCTGGTAGCGCGGTTGTTTTGACAGCACACCACAAAACAATAGTTCAGGTGGAAAAACAAGACCAGACACATCAAGTTGGAAAATCAGGTAATGTTTCTATCGTTTATTTTGGTATTTCTGGAGTTCCATTTCACACAGACTGTCGAAGTACTTTGAATTTGACCGCGCTGAACCAAACGACAAAAAATTAGACTGGTCGAAATTCAAGGTGTTTGCAGACGAGAAAAAGATTTTGCTCTTAAGCCGAAATATTCTTAGTGTGTAGGGTAGAAAATCGATACAAAAAGAAGAATTTTCTGTTATAGACACATGCGGAGCGTAAATGGTTATTTCGAAACCGAAAGTAGTCTACTCGGTTTCTTTTTGCAGTAGATCTACGATCATTGATGCAAGTGTTGGAAAATCAGCTCTTCTTCACAAACAACAAAATAAGAAATTCCAAATTAGAAAACGATAAAATGAAAGCAAAGAAAATTAATATGTAGATCTAGATCTTCAGAGCTTCAGATTTACAGTGGGCCCGGGGCATTTGACACACTATTTGCAAATATGGCCCATCACTTTTCAACTCCAGGGGCCAAGCGGCTCAAACTTTAACAAATTTTTTATATCACAATGTTTATCTTCATTGCTATGGCCCATCATTTCCAAAAATGACCCATCAATTTCCCTACAATGGGTCAATCCGACCCACCACTCTTCAAATAAATCTGAAGCTCTGGATCTTTAGAAAGTGTGGAAGGAAAAGGAGAAATGCAAATATTGAGGGAAAAGGAGAAATGCTGCTTATCACAACTTTCTTCATTTACCACAATGTTTTCCAATATTTATCTTGTGGCGTGTCAAAATGCTTCAAGTGTGGTAATGGGTCAGAACTACTGCATTTAAGACAGTTTTGCACTAAAATTTTCCCAATTTATCAGTTTAGACATGTAGATCTACTATTTTCAGGTTGATCTAGATCTACTTACAACACATTCAAGCAAGAATCAGTAAACACTACTACAGAAATGGTGTCAGCGACAAGCCCAATCCCGACCTGGATCTACAGATGGTTTAAGTTCTCAACATTTATAAACCTGATGGACGGTAGCTTTTGTGTGTTACGTCCTCACTCGCTGCCAGGTGGATGTCTCTCGTCACTGTATTATGTGTGTAAGTAGAGTATATGATCTGACGAACGGAAGTTTTTGTGTGTTACTAGGTGGATGTCTCTCGTCACTGTATTATTATCCATGTAGATCTAAGTTAGTAGCTGGAAAATTTTCTGTAACCTTTTCCAAACATCAAAAATTTAGACCAGTCCAATTTGAAAGCTACTGCATTTGACAAAATGGGTTTTAAAAGGGATTTGTGTACAATGAAGTGCAGAAAATATTGAGGCAAAAGGAGAAACTGCTGCTTATCAGCAGTTTCTTCTTTTGCCTCAATTTTTCCCAAGTCTTTTTTATTAGGGACATCTAAACCTGGTCTTGTTTGAGAAAGGGTTAACCGTTTCCCTAAAAGCAAGATTTTAAGATGGTCTAGTTTTAAAGCTCGTGAAAAATGTATGTTGTAGGTAAACATTGGTGTTTTGCACAGTTCCCACATTTTCTACCAAGAATGTCAACAAAATGTAAATTTTCATTCACTTGAAATTGTTATCTGCATCATCTATGAATTTTAACCATTCTAAAATTTTGCTGTCTGGTAATTACTTTTATCTTTTTCAGATAAGTATTACGTTACTATAGACAAGAATTACGCAAATCCCAAGGATGTTTTCGTATGGACACAAGGACTGTAAGTCAGAGCTATGCAGGGTTCTCCCCAGAATAATTTGAAGCTGTAGTGGCAGTATTTTTAAAAGCGTACAATACAGTGTTCATACAAATAATTGTTAATAAAAACATAATGGGAAAAGAAGAAATTGCTCATTTTGAGCAATTTTTTCTTTTCCCATAATGTTTTTATGCATACTTATTGTATAAAATGCATTAACTCGTCACCTTTTGACATGAAATAATTCCTGTTTCTGGTGAACATTTTGTAAAAATTTAACTGTGGGGTGCTTTTGAAGCTGTAGGGGCATAACATTGATTTAGATGAAGCTGTAGTGGGGGCCGATACGGCTTATTGGGCTGGGGAGAACACTGCTATGTACAGATAAATGGGAGTAATGGCTTTTCAAAATGAAATACTTCACTAAATGGTCACCAAACTTTTTTGTTGTGGGTACACAATTGAATCAACTTGTCTAGACGATTCAAATGAGTACCACAACATTGGATTTGAATTTGAAGTAATAAATTATAATTCATTTCCTCTAATCTGTGGCTCAACTGGTTATGTTTCAATGGCGGATCCAGGATTTCTGCTAGGGGGTTCGAATATACAAATAGGGGGGTTCGTTTTTCTAGTATTACACAATTGTGATTGAATTTCTGCATGAAAATGAAATAATCTGGCTACAGACGGGGGTTCGTTTGAACCACCCGAACCCCCTCTGGATCCACCACTGTGTTTACCACTTTCATGTTTCCGAAATTATTAGACAGGAATGTAGCTCCTTATATACAAGGCTACACATTATTTTGAAAAAAAAAAAAAAACCCACACCACCACCAACAACAACAAAAACCTCAAATTGTTTTTGTCAAATGCGACATCAATGGGTTACCAAAGGCCACAAGTTAGACATGGCTGTAGACTTTAAAAGCCAGATCAGAGAGCTACAGATAACATGGTGTATAATCATGTGACACAACAATTTCAAACAAGAGCCGTCACAGACGGATTATGCTCCCCGAATAAGTGTTTGTCACAAAATAAAAACTATCATACATTAAGCCCCCTTTTCCCATGACGGATTTTTTGTACACACATTATTTATAGAATATGATCTAGAACATATCACAAAATACAAAATTTCATTAAATTCTGCCCATTAGATGAAGAGAAATTAGAGAAAAACTAATTTTTACATTAAGGCCCCCTTTTCCATGACGCAGCCTCGAATTGAGAAACAGAGAAAAAGATTTCTAGGGATTATCCCAGGGAGTCCACATGTGAAGTTTCATTGAATTTGGCCCAAGGCTTGCTGAGATCTGGCTGTGGACGGACGGACAGCGTGGCGACTATATGCTCCCCCGAAATTTTTCGGGGAGCATAAAAATCTTCAATAATTTTGTTAATAGGGGACTGATTTGAATTTGGTTTGAATCAGAGAAGGTGGACAAATGTCGAACATTAGATGGGCGTGTTGGGTTTTCAAAAAATCAGCTGATAAAAAAGTAATTGAAGATCAACCAAAATTTTTGTTGATCTTCAATAACCTTTTTACCAGCTGATTTTTTCAAAAATTCATCACATCCAGCTTAATGGCCATGGAAAACATCATGGAAAATGAAGAAATTGCTTGTGACAAGCAATTTCTTCATTTTTCAAAATGTTTTCTATCCAAAAAGACCTAAAAATTCCATTAACTTGAAATTGTAGTCTGCAGGATCTTTCAATTTCGACCTCCCTAAAATTTTGCTGTTTGGGAAAGGGTTAATCAAGACAATTAAATGAGTATCAATAACATAGGGTTTTGAATTGAAGTTATAAAAAGTTAGAATGTCTTCATCCCCTCTTATCAGTTGCTCTGTCTAGATTTTAGTGGTAATAAACGAAAATAAGACTAGTCATGACTCATCTCTATTTCTTTAATGTGGTCAGACGTGTTGTGTTTGTCAAAAAGGCTCAGAAGAGACAGAGATGCGCAAAATGCAGCAAATTACACTTTCCATACTTTTAAAACGCTTTCCCAAACAAGACCGGGTTTCTACTTTGCAAATAGAGAAGGTTTGGTAAAAGATTGAGCCTCAATCTTTGCCTCAATTTGAGGCAAAAGAAGAAAATGCTGATACCATTTTGGTTGATCTTCAATAACTTTTTTATCAGCTGATTTTTCAATAATCTGCAAAGTGCAGCTAATGCATGACACCTGCCCGCCTTCTCTGCTTCAAACCAAATTCAAATTGGTCATGTATTAATAAAATTATTGAAGAATTTCTGAAATGTTGTATCACATGATTATCCACCGTGATTTTCTTTTTCCTGAACACTATTACGAAATTATTCTTACATGTTACCCTTTATACATGTCATTGCAAATTGTAATACAAATGCTGTTGGGGAACTGTTTTTAGATTAAGGGACATATTGTAGCCTTTCATTGTAAACCTTATAACTGCAGGTTGTTTTAAGCCTTTCCCAAACAAGACCTGGTTTTGACGCCCCTAATAGAAAAGGCTTGGGAAGACATTGAAACAAAAGAAGAAACTGCTGATGAACAGCAGTTTTTCCTTTTATCTCAATATTTTCTATTCCATAGTCTACACAAATCCTACCTTTGATAACTTCCATTTTGTCAATTGTGGCAGTTTTTGAGGTGGATCATTTTGCCATTTTGGAAAGGGCTAAGTTGCAGTTACAAGATTTTGGAAGAAAAGTGACAATATGTTTTTGTATGTATATTTCAGTTGGAATCTCGTAGAAATCAGCATCAACTTGCTTGTACTGTTTGGGTTCTTCAAGACTATACAGAAAACCAAAATGGCCGCCATCCTCGTGAGTCTGATGACCGGCTACAAGACGTGTTTGTTTGTGACTTATTCACTGGAGATCCCGACAGGTCATGTGGTCGAGAGCTGGTTTGGAGAATTTCTCGTGCTTGGTTCGGCAGTTGTCTGGATTATCGTACCCGGGCTGGTAATAAATGAGCTCACGAAACATTTTATTGGTGATGATGTCGCAAAATCAAGCAATGTTACTAAATCTAGAAATGTTGATGAATCTGATAAAGAAGAAGAAGAAGATGAAATTGACTCGACAAATAGAAGATATAATTTACGAAAAAGGTGATTGGATAAATTGACTTATTTAATGACTGTATTAAATTCAACTAGCTCAAGTTTTAAAGTAAGGACAATCCCACTGGTGGTGAACTAAAACAATTTTCGCTACAACAAGGTATAGATATTTTACATTTAAATGTGAGTTTATAGATTTTTTTTCTAATGACAATGAACTTGTTCTAAAAACAGACCGGGTTTAACATTTTGTATTGACAAACTGTCGGTGTATTTACAAAATCTCGTAACTACGGTTTTATCGAAGCCGTAGTTACGATATTTTATAACAACACCATCTGAATACATTGAACGCGAAAAAACGTCCCTCGCTTTGGCCGAGTTCACCACAAGTGAATTCTTCTCATGTTGTTCAGCCAGTTCAGGTCATATTCATGTTGATAACAAACCATTGGCAAGCACCATATGCAGTCTGATCTTAGCCTACACTGCCTGCTTTCTTCTTTGTAAATGTGGCAAATATTCGAGGCAAACTGACTCTCTAAATGGGCAATTTCATTTGTTTTATCTTTCGCCTTATATAGCCAATTCTATTAGGCTCTCCAGAAGTGGGAAGTGGTCAATTATTAGCATGTTCTTTTTCATCGTGTGAAATCATGCAGGTATTTTATGGGAATGGAAAAAAGTTCTCATACATTTTGAATGGAATGAATGATGCCAAGCATTTTAATGCATTTTTATAACTTTATATCTAAAATCTGAAGGAAAAGGAGAGGATCCTGGTTATCAGCTTTTCTGCTCTTGCCTCAATGTTACCCAATCACCTATTGTGTACATGGAAAGTAAAGGTTACGGGTATTTGTGACAGTATTCAAGTTTACCAAACTATGAGAAAAGAGAAGAAAGTGCCCGATAATCAGCATCGTCTCCTTTTCCTTAACCCTTTCCCAAACAGCATAACTTTGGAGTGGTCTAATTTTAAAGCAGACAACAAAATGGATATAAATAAGGGCAACATTAATTTGTGATTTATACACACAGGCAAAAGTAGAAAATGCTGATTATTGGCATTTTCTTCTTTTGTCTTAATATTCTACTAGGGACGTCAAAACCAGGCACTGATTTCTTGAAAAACATCAGTACATACTCATGGGTACATGCTCAACTTCAATGAAATACTCTCCAACATTGAAGGGTATTCGACTGAAGTTCACATGGATTTTGTGAGATTTGAATACGGTGAGATTTGAGCATGAGAACGCACATAAGTTTTTTCCAGAAACCAGGGCCAGGTCTTGTTTGGGAAAAGATTAATGGATTTCTTTACTTTCTTTGTACTAGTTTCTTTTTTTCGTTTTGAATTATTTTATTCCAATCCTGATCAAACTGAAAACAAATTAGCTCTAGTGCTGATTATAACAAAAATATGTATCTGGATATAGGATAACAAATATTGAAGCAAATGAAAATCCTACAGTTGTCGCCACATCGTATGGCATGTGTTTATGTTTTGTTTAACGTTAAATTACATTTGAACAAAATATAAACTTTGTGCCATACGATGTGGCGACAACTGTAGTTGTCAGCGTTTTCTTCTTTTGAACCAGACTTTTCATACTATTTAGTATTTATCAGTTCATGTATCATCTTTATGTCAATGTATCATAGATATCTTTTATCTTCGTCTCTCGTGTTTTATAGAATTTACAAATATTTCTACATTAGATGTAGAATGAATTTAGCATTGTATTTTAGATGCAATTTATTTTTAGAATAAAATTTCCAATTTTTCATTCGTTTCTTATTATCCCATTACAAGACGACGAAATTTCAAACTAGTCCAAATTCAAAGATGTTGCAGACTACAAATTCAAGTGAATAGAATTTTACATTTTTATACGCCCGAAGGGTCGTATTATGTTATGGCCCCTGTCGTCTGTTCGTCTGTCCGTCCGTTAGCAATTTCTTGTGTGCGCAACTCCTCCTACAGTTTTGATCAGAATTTTATCAAACTTGCCACAATGAATCTCCATGGTGTCTAGTTGTGCACACCACTTACGGAATTCAGATAACTCTTTTCGTTCTTGAATTATCTGCCCTTGAATGAAAAAAATGGCCAATTTTACTGACAAGCCCCTCTCGGGCGTATATGCGCCGCTCTGGGAAGCTCTTGTTGGTCATTTTGTGTAGAAAACATTGTGGGAAATGAAGAAATTGCTTGTCACAAGCAATTTCTGCATTTTCCACAATGTTTTCTAAAGCCTTTATCTCGTGGGGAGTCAAAAGGCGTCGCTGTGTGGTGATGGGTTATTTCTCTCCAAAGCTCCCTGGGCTACGGCCATAGCGCAGTACTGTTGGTAGTAGACTCATTTATGAGGTCCTGGGTTGAATTCTAGACGATGGCACTCTTTCTGACAAATTTATCTCTTACCAATGATCGGATAACCATAAATCTATGTGGGCAAGCAGCTGGAGGCTAGAAAAGGATGTTGTGGTAGTATTGATTAGAGAAAGACAGGTGCTCCATCCTATGGCACGCGAAAGGGGTCTAAAGTCAATATAGCGCTAGACCTATAATTAAAACAGGGGTAGACCTCTAAAAATAGCAGTCTACCCTTATATTTTTAGCGGTCTACTGATAAAAATATCTGT
The DNA here is from genome assembly GCA_963680895.1 of Fragum sueziense. NCBI lineage: Eukaryota > Metazoa > Mollusca > Bivalvia > Cardiida > Cardiidae > Fragum > Fragum sueziense. The sequence continues at coordinate 20,541,567 of OY804596.1, read as the reverse complement.
CTACCCATAAAATAAGGGTAGGCCGCTATTTCAATTAACGGTCTAGCGATAAAATTACTGGTAGACCGCTATTTTTATCGGTAGACCCCTATTTTTTTCGATAGCCAATCACAGAGCTTGTACTATACGGTCGTTGATATTCCCGGTGTGTTGAGGATGTAACGAGCCATTTGATTGGCTAATGAGATTTCGAGCAGAAGGTAAAAAATAATTATCGGTCTACCGGTAGTTTATCGCTAGACCGTTAATTGAAATAGCGGTCTACCCGTATTTACCGATATTTTTATCGGTAGACCGCTAAAAATATAAGGGTAGACCCCTATTTTAATAATAGGTCTAGCGCTATATTGACTTTAGACCCTATTCGCGCACCATACCATCCGACCATAACAGGTGAAACAGACATAAACCCTTTCCCAGAAAAGTAAGCCTTTTGACCTCCCACCAGATAAAGACTTTGGAATCATTGTGCAAAAGGAGAAAAAAACGCATATGACAAGCAATTTCTTTTTCCCCAAAATGTTTTCTTCCAGGAGAGACAAAAAAATGTAAAATTGTATTCACTTGGAATTTTCGTCTGCACTACCTTTGAATTTGGACCACCATAAAATATCATATTGGAAAGGGTAAACCCCATTCAACTAATCAAAGCTTCTTTATCCCATTACCAGGCAGCAAAATTTTGGACTAATCTAAATTCAAAGATGTTGCAGACGACAATTTCAAGTGACTGAATTTTTTTATTTATATGTATAGAAAACATTTTGGGAAATGAAGAAATTGCTTGTCACAAGGATTTTTTTTCATTTTCCAGCATGTTTTCCAAAGCATTTATCTCGCAAAGCATCAAAAAGTGTCATCATTTGGTAATGGGTTATTTGGCCTATGGACCAATCTACTCTCAAAAAGAGTTTCTGTTTGATAGAGGGTTTACCACTGCATTCAATAATGTTTTAGTTAAATTGGGGGTAACAGCTGGTGCTCCTAACCAAGTGTTCCTCATAGTTTTGGCATAAGTACTATCACAGCATCTGGCTATAAACTATCCAGTAGAAATTCATGCAATTTATCAGTGTAAAGATACTAAACCAAAAAGTAATTTTTGCAAAGTATGTATGAGTTGTTCATGGATACTTAGATGTACACACATGTAGAGTTAGTAGCTTTTAAAAAACATTTTGTTTCCAAAGTCGGTCAGCTAATCCCCATAAAAGCTTATCTTCATTCAACGTAAAAATTCTACTTTCATTTGCGCATAAGGGGTATCTAGATTCAAAATTGGCAAAAGTTTCTTTTTCGGTTCAGTATATTTCTACATAAATCTTGAAAGAACTGCACCAAACCAAAATCTATTTTATGTAAAATACAAAAGAAAACAAAAATAATAATCTATGGTAACATAATTTTATTAAGAATTCTTCTACTCATAAGCAATAATTAACACATTAACAATTTACCAATTGTGAAACACTGTTACACTTTTTCTGGTTTTGATATAAAATAGCTAAGAAAACAAAGTGGGAAAAGAAAACCAGCATTTGTCCTTTTCTGTCCATGTGTCCCATGTTGTATCACTAAAATGTTCTGTTTTTATGAAATAAATACATTTGAGCCAGGATCTGGAAAAATGCTCTCCCAAACAGCAAAAATGTCCACTGTCCCAATTTGAAAGCTACTGCTGGCGACAAAATGGATATTGAAAAACAGGTCTTGTTTGGGAAAAGGTTAAGGCTTTTGATCCCAACATGGTATTAGATCAGCCGTTTTATTCACACAGTCTAATCAGGAACAATGTTGTTCTCCAACGGCTTCTTCATGACTACTGCCAACTGTAAGAGGGCAGTATGGACCCGTTTAGATTCAACTTAGATACAAGCTGATCTTGAAATATGGCTGTCTCGAATGCTTTAACCCATCACTGCACAGTGACACCTTTGACTCCCTTACAAGTAAAGGCTTGGGAAAACATAGTGGAAAATTAAGAAATTGCTTGTCACAAGCAATTTCTTCATTTCCCACAATGTTTACTAACCCAAAATGAAAATATTTTTAGAATTATATCACCAAGAAATTGTCGTCTGCAACACATTTCAAATTGGAACAGTCCAAAATTTTGTAAAGGGATAAGGGACCTTTTTCCAGATCTGGGCTCATTTTGTTGTCTGCAGCTCCAATGAATTAGGACCAATCTAAAATTGTATTGTTTGGTTTTTATAAGAACGTCAAAATCACAGAATGTTTGGGAAAGGAATAAAATTGGATTTCAACTTCTACCTTTTCATTCTATCAATTAATAAAATAAACATATCTGATTATTTCAAAGCTACAGGTTATCTCTTTCCAAAACAAGATCTGGTTTTGATATCCTTGGCAAAAATTGCAAAGAAATTGAGGAAAAGAAGAAATTGCTGACCATTTTGTCATTTGCAGCAGCTATCAATTCAGCTCAATATGTTTTTTTCTCGTTAGGGAAATAGATCCTGCTAGGATGAAGAGTTATTTTCTGTTTTCTTGATTTGTTCTGTGGTATTGTCTTTTGTGTGTGTTTTACTTTGATCTTCAGGCTTCTCTGGCTTTTTGATATGTTCTTTGTCTATAAAATCCCATATTGAACCAGTCTTTTCATCCTGTAATGATACATCAATATTGTTTATGTCAAGGAAACCTGAACTTCTGCTACTGATGATGCCAGAAGATGCACAAAATGTTTTGTAGTTAACCCTTCCCAAACGACAAAATCTTAGGGTGATCTAATTCAAAAGCTTCTGCAGACAACAAAATGAAGGTTAATAAAGATTAAAATTGTGTGTGATATAGCCAAGAAAATATTGACACAAAAGGAGAAACTGCTGGTTATCAGCAGTTTCTTCTTTTGTTTCAATGTTTTCCCAAGCCTTTTCTAATAGGGACATCAAAACCAGGTCTTGTTTGGGAAAAGGTTAATGCTAGATTGTAATCCTTAACTATTATTCAAAATCATACACAAATGAGCATACCTGTATAAAAACTTTATATTGAGACATCTGGGTTCTATAGTTATCACAGTGTTCAAATAAATCACCAAACATTCTCCTCTTCTCCTTCTTCTCCTCTTTTGCTGATAAACCCTCTGTGAATAAAAACAGGAATAATACTTATATCTGCTTGCACCTGCAGCTATTATGCAGCACACAAATAGACATTTATCATCAAGGCAATAAAAGGAAAATGACGATAACCATTATTTTTCCAGTTGCCTCAATATTTTCTGCCCTTTGTTGTAGATCTACATAAATTATATCTAATAATAATTTGTGACCCGTCGCGCTAAAAGGGACCTTATCGGGTGTGTGAAAAATATCGACCCTAGTCAGTCTGCGCAGTCCGCGCAGTCAGACTAGGGCCGACACTTTTCACTTGTATGTAATTTCCTAAATCTGGAATGTTTTCCCTGTCTTACTATATGTTCATTTTTCGCATACGAGATCTAGTTGACCTGTGGTGAGTCTGAAAAGTTTGTCCAAATTTTGATTTTCGTAGTTCGGATAAGGTCCCTTTTAGCGTGATGGGTCACATTTAAATAATCATCAATCTCATCATCTGCAGCCGGTTTCAAACTGGCACAGTCTAAATTGTTGTCATTAGGGAATGGGTAAATACATGTCAGAGCAACAGAATTCTCACAAGAGAAGCTGAAGACGTTCTAAATTTCTTTATTTCAAAACCAAACCCTATGTTGTGGGTACTCATTTGAATCGTCTCGACGAGACGATTCAAATGAGTACCCACAAAATTGGGTTTGATGAACATTTAGTGAAATATTTCATTTTGAAAAGTCATCAACCCCCTCTTATCTGACATGCAGTAGGAAAATGGTACCTGGTAAAGGTATGTCAGCTTTCATGGCAAACTCTCTCACGTCCCATCGGAACTTCACAGAAGCGTCGACGATATCTTTTAACCTTGCCGAAGAACCTTCACCCATCTGGAAAAAACAGACATACATACTTTGAAAAGTATGATTAATAGCAATGAATTTTGTGCTTAGAATAGACTGGATTTATCGTTTTGTTTTGATTAACTGTTGATGTTGTTATACAATCTTGTAACTACTGCTTGAATCAAGTCATAGTTACGAGATTTTAAATCACACTCCTACAAAATATAATTATCTGAAATTAAGTCTAAGAGGCCAAGTTAAAGATTTTTTCCAAAGATGGTCATACTCCAAGGTCAAGGTCACAAGGTCAAAGGTCATGAACCCAAATGAAAGGTCTTGTCAGGAAGTATCCAGGTGTGAAATATCAAGGCTCTATCATAAATATTGCAAGGATCACACTATCGATAGCCATTGTCGCAGAATGCCCAAGAAAATCATACTTAGCGAAAATGTGTGGCACTAGAAAAATCTTGCCTGGCACCAGGTTATCAACAGCTATCATAACCCGTTCCCAAACAGCAAAATTTTAGGGCAGTCCAACCTGAAAGCTGCTGCTAGCGACAAAAAATGTGTTGAATAAGATAGAATTTGTGTATAATACAACATGGAAAATATTGAGACAAAAGGAGAAACTGCTGGTTATCAGCAGTTTCTTCTTTTGTTTCAATGTTTTCCAAAGCCAATCTATACCATGTAAAAAAAGTTTAGCAACACTGACTTTGTTAATAGTCCGTCTGATGAAATCAAATAAGGGGGCTATTTAAGGAGTTCGCTGCACCCCCCTAGGTACCAAGGTTGTTATATACCATTTTAAAGCTTGAAATATCCTGGATACGATGCACGATGTTGTCAAGTTGTAAACCTGTGCAGCTCTCGTTTAAACTCACAAATGTGTGGGTGGGGTAAGACAACACATAAATTATTTGAAATGCATTTGTCAAATAGAAATCGTCTTTAACCCAATAACTTGGGAATGTACTATTTCCAATTCGTAAAACCACAATCAAATAAACCAGAAGCGATATACAAAAGACATTTCAATCAATTTTACGCAGAAATAATGCTCATATATCTCGTCAATTTGCATATGGTGGGTGGGGTAATTTATGCACAGTAAAATACTTAGCCACAAAAACAAATATTCACATTATTGTTCCATGAAACGTTTGCACAACCGTTTTTAGATTTAATACAACTTATTTAGGTCTTGGTAAAACATTTCTACCAAATATTTTAACAGATTTAAACAAGACACAGTTCTAGGCTTCTCTCGAAAATGACCCCTCTTTCCCTGTTTCTTACAACATAGTCCGTCTAATTCTTTGAAATAAGAGGGCTTTTTAAGGACATCGTTTCACCCCTAAGCATCGATGTACCAATGTTGTTATATACCATTTTAAAGCTTGAAATGTGCTGGATACGATGCACGATGTTGTCAAGTTGTAAACCCACGCAGGTCCTGTGTAAACACACAAATATGTGGGTGGGGTAAGATAACATATAAATTACTTGAAATACAATTATCAAATAGAAATCGTCTTAAACCCAATCACGTAGTAATGTACTCATTCGAATTCATCAAATTACTCTGGAGTAAACCAGAAGAGATGCACAAAACACATTTCAATCAATTATACGCAGAAATAATGCTCAGATATCTCGTCAATTGACCAAACGCCGACTGTCAATCAAAAACATCGATTAGCCAATGGACGATCAGAAAAAATGTCATGCCCCAATTGTTATTCGTTGCACGTGTTATTGTATCGATTTATCGACTGACAATCAAAACAATCGACATGCCAATGGCAAATAATTTTGTGCTAACAATAGACTAGGTTTACCATTATGTTTTGATAAACCGTCGGTGTTGTTATAAAATCTCGTAACTACGGCTTTAATCAAGCCGTAGTTACGAGATTTTATAACAACACCTGCGAAATACTATTTTGTTTGTCCGAATTAACGTCACGACTGAATGGATAAAATCGGTCCCTATTAACTATCACATCCCCATTGTTTGTCTTAAATTTATGTTGGGCGGAGCGATCTGTCGATTGGCGTTTGGTCAATTGGTATGTGGTGGATGAGGTGTTTTATTAACAGTAATATACTTAGCCAAACAAACAAATATTCGAATTGATGTCCTTTGAAACGTCTGTATAACCGTTTACAGATGAAATACAACTCATTTGGAATTTGGTAAAACACCTTCACTCTATATCTTGACACATACATACAAGACACAGTTCTAGACTACACTTGAAAATGCCCCCCCCCCCCCCTTTTATCCTACAACATAGTCCATTAGATGAAATCACACAAGGGGTTATTGAAGGAGTTGCTGCATCCGACCCCGTACCAATGCTGTTATATATTATTTTAAAGCTTGAAATGTGCTTGATACGATGCACGATGTTGTCATGTTGTAAACCTGCGCAGGTCCCGTGTAAACACACAAATATGTGGGTGGGGTAAGAAATGCATTTGTCAAATTTAAATCCTTTGAGACCCACTCTTTTTGAAGGTTCTTAATCGAATGCATGCTGTTATGATTAAAATAACCAGAAGTGACATAGAAGATACATTTAAATTGATTGTACGCAGTTTATACGCAGAAATAATTCCAGGTAGTTAGTCAATTTGCATATTGTTGCTAGATTATTTACACAGTAGAAAACGTACTAGCCACACGTTTGTACAGCCGTTTAGATTAAATAAATAAATAAATATTAAATAGATTAAATACAACTTATTTGGACATTAGTACAGGTGCAACATCTTTACCCAATTTGATAGATATAAACAAAACATAGTTCTAGGCTGCTCTCAAATGGCCCTTCTTTCCCTGTAGCTTCCAATAATGTCTGCTTTAACCATTCATAGTCAGATAGTAAAACTTAATTTCTATGGATCACAATCCTTTCAAGAGCATCCACTGAAAATATTTTAGCATTTTTTGATATAATAGATATATTAATTGGTGAATCCAAAAGATTTCACTGTGATATCACTGGACAACACACTAATAATATGATAGCCTTCAAGATGGCGGCCAACAGTAGATATACACATGGAATAGATACATAGAATATTCATTTTGATTCTGACTTGATCTGGAAAATGAATACAAATAATTTTGAGGACAGTAAAGATTCACACAAAGATGAATATTTAAACTTTAAATAATGGTTAATAAGAGGGACGTAATTAATTTCTGAATGGCCCCTTGGGAGCAAAATACCTTCATGGGCTTAGCAAAAAATCTCTTTTGGAGAATCGTTTTGTTAAGTTCATGTTTCCACTCTCTCAAATTATTCTGTAAATTTCTTGATCTTTATCTTTCTTTTATAAATTTATTAAAAAGGGGGCACAATTCAGCTATTGTGATCAAATGGGCCTTCTATGCCCTTATCGAAGATGTTGCAATTTAACTCTTTTAAGTGTTGCACTTTCAAATAAATCAGACCATTATATCAAGAGTTTACTGTCCTCGAAAAAATTCTAAGATGCTTTTTTACCAAATCTCGGATACCTACACATGCTACAATGTGTTTAACTTCTATTACAAAATCTTAAAATTCAATTGGTGATACAGCTGACTGAATGCAGTCATTTCATTGATTCTCTCGTCACTTATTTAGGGAAGATTAAACCAAAACGGTCCTTAAAAGAGAGCTCTTATCTGATTGTACGGATCGATGTAAAGTTTCGGATGCTGTTTTCGTCTGCTAATACAAAAGATTAGTAGCTATTTTCTATAGGGACGAAATGGTGTGAGTTAGCTGGGTCTTCGATGATGGTTTTGACCAATCTTTAACAAAGTTGGCTAAATGATGTTGATCATACGACCTAGGGCATATACGAGTAAGGGACGTTTTGTTATATTGTTACACCATGTAAGCATACACCGCCATTGTGGTCTCTCGTCATTAATTTGTATGATATAATGTGTGATGTATATCAAAACTCATTTGATTTGGAATTCTGAAGTACGGGAATTCAACACTATAAAAATGCAAAACTTGATAACACTAGGTTACTGTTTTGTCACAAAATTGAGGATGATTAGGGCATTGCTCATAGATTTTAATTCCATTGTTTTTTTTTATGTATGTATAGTTTGTCTTTATCTTTCTTCATTTCTAAACTTATATATGGTATTCTATGTCTATTGCAATTATATATCTTAAGTTGTTTTCTCCATTTATCCATCTGAAACAATTACATTATACTTTTGGCTCCTCTTTTTAATTTGGTCATTAACATTTTGCTACATCAATCTTGTGTACCACAACTAGTTTGTCCTATTTTTTAACGACATAATTGTTACAAACCTTTATTATTTGATGCAAGATCTTTATAATAAAAGTCTTCTTTTTAAGCTTTCCATGGACATTCACACTGAATTCCAGTGATGCTAATAATTATGTCTCGTCGAAACTAGGATTCACAATTTTAGAAAAAATTGGCTTTAACAAGTATCATAGTGACATCAGTAGTTTTAGTTGAAAAGTTTTTAAGGCTAAATGATCAGATTATATAGAATAATATACTTTTATAATTCCCCATCTTATGGTGAAAAGTGTACCTATCATAGAAATAGTATAATGATTATATTGTAACGGTTATTTTATAACGCAATGGCTTTCGTAATAATTTCGTTAAGCCATGCGTTCAAAATATAGTTTTGTAAACTAATAACCATCACATTTCATCTGTTCCATCGAATTTGGATTACTACTTTGGATATATTTTGTTCTGGAAGTTTAGGTCCGAATCGGATAAATAAATCCCAATACATCTCCCACTCAATTAATGAATATATCGTTTTCTCATTAACGACAATGTATAAATTCTTATGATATATACAACCTTGATAAGCATTGTAATATCCATATTATCTAAGACGTATTCTAATTTTGTGCCATTAGGTACCAGTCTCGAAATGACTTCTTTTGAATTAGCAAAACTGACGTTTCAGACTTCATTTTACCACACAATTTACAAATATAAACAAATTCTAAAAACATGTTGCAATTAGTTAAATAGCTATAAAGTGACTGAGGCCTATGGTTACCATAAGCACTACAGCAATCACGATTATAAGCTGTCATTGTGCGATTATGTGCACCGATAGCACATCTTTGGTGTGATCACCACAAAAAGAATCTCTGTAATATTTTTTTCTGATCACAATGTAATCGTTATTAGATTGAGACTGATAACTCCAATTCTTGAGTGAACAGTCTCAATAAGCACCCATACTTCCCACAGTTTTGATGAATTTTCTTAAACAAAAAGTATTTACAAGTGCATCTTACACACCTACAGTCTAATTTGAAGCTTTAAAACATGTTTTAGTTTCCCCCAATCTAGGATAAAACGTCGCTATTTTTTTCCAATTCCACTGGCTCAGGGCCCAAACACAAAATGTAGCAAGACTCTGGGTCCTGACATCACTTTCTGTTTCATAAGAATCTAGTTTAGTTAATTTTTAAATTCTTAAGGTAGAATCCCGAAGAAAGTTGAGTCCACCTTAAAAAAATTATGGATCCGTCATTGCCATTTTCTTGGTGAAATCGATTGGAATGTGTTTTGTATATCACTTCCGGTTATTTCAATCACTATGCCCTACATTTGAGTGAGAAAATTTCTAAAAGGTTGGGTTTAAGACAATTTATATTTGACAAATGCATTTCATTTTTGTTTTACCCCACCCACATATTTGTGTGTTTACACGGGACCTGCATAGGTTTAAAACTTGACAACATCGTACATTGTATCCAGCATATTTCAAACTTTAAAAAGGTATATTACAGCATACATCGGGGTGGGATGCAGTAACTCCTTCAATAGCCCCTAGTGTGATATCATCTAACGGACTATGTTGTAAGTTACAGCGGGGTGGGGGGGGGGTCAAGTGCAGTCTTAAAATGTGTTTTGTATATATCTGTTAGGATATAGGGTGACAGTATTTAACTAAGATCCAAATAAGTTGTATTTAATCTGTAAACGGTTGTACAAAGTTTTCACAGACAAATAATGCGATTATTTGTTTGTGTGGCTAAGTATATTATTGTTTATAAAACAGCCCATCCACCATAAGCAAATTGACTCGGCTTATAAACAATTGAAACGTATTCTGTATATCCAATCTGGTTTATTTGATGATAATTTTATGAATTTGAATGAGCACAATCCTAAGGTTGGATTTAAGAAAATTATCATTTGGCAAATGTATTTCAAGTAATGTATCACCCCACCCACATATGTGTTTATTTACACGGTACCTGCACAGGTTTACAACTTGACAACATCGTGTATCGTATTTGGCATATATCAAGCTTTAAAATGGTATATAACAACCTTGGTACATCACGGGTAAGGGGTGCAGATAATTCCTTAAATAGCGCCCTTATTTAATATCATCTGACGGACTATATTGCAAGATACAGGGAAAGAGGAAGCATTTTAAAGATCGGCATTGATCTGTGTCTTGTTTATATCTGTTAAGATATTGGGTGAAGATGTTTTACTAAGATCCAAATTAGTTGTATTTAATCTATAAATGGTTGTACAAACATTTCACGGAACACTAATGCGATTATTTGTTTGTGTGGCTAAGTATTTTACTGTGCTTAAATTACCACTCCCACCATATGTAAATTGACGAGATATATGAGCATTATTTCTGCGTATGATTGATTAAAATGTGTTTTATATATCTCTTCTGGTTCATTAGATAGAAATTTGATGAATTCGAATGAGTACATTACTACGAGATTGGGTTTAAGACGATTTCTATTTGAGAATTGTATTTCAAATAATTTATATGTAATCTTACCCCACCCACATATTTGTGTGTTTACACAGGACCCGCGTTGGTTTACATCGTATCCAGCACATTGCAAGCTTTAAAATGGTATATAACAACATTGGTACATCGATGCTTAGGGGTGAAACGATGTCCTTAAAAAGCCCACTTATTTCAAAGAATTAGACGGACTATGTTGTATGAAACAGGGAAAGAAGGGTCATTTTCAAGAGAAGCCTAGAACTGTGTCTTGTTTAAATCTGTTAAAATTTAGGGTAGAGATGTTTTACCAAGACTTGAATAAATTGTATTCAATCTAAAAACGGTTGTGCAAGCGTTTCATGGAACAATAATGTGAATATTTGTTTTTGTGGCTAAGTATTTTACTGTGCATAAATTACCCCACCCACCATATGCGAATTGACGAGATATATGGGCATTATTTCTGCGTAAAATTGATTGAAATGTCTTCTGTATATCGCTTCTGGTTTATTCAATTGTGGTTTTATGAATTGGAAAGAGTACATTCCTAAGTTATTGGGTTAAAGACGATTTCTATTTGACAAATGCATTTCAAATAATTTATGTGTTGTCTTACCCCACCCACATATTTGTGTGTTTACACGGGAGCTGCACAGGTTTACAACTTGACAACATCGTGCATCGTATCCAGCATATTTCAAGCTTTAAAATGGTATATAACAACCTTGGTACCTAGGGGGGTGCAGCGAAATTATTTTTTACCTGGGTCATCAGACGGACTATAATTGAAAACATATATTTTCTGTGATATTTATTTCACCACCATTATATATATTTTAACATATGCATTCACACACAACGTTCAAAGATTGCTTTGTGGAAACGTTAAATACTGTCTGAGAAACAGTGTCTTAACGTAGGTGAGGGGGTCAAAACAAGAAGTCACAATAAAATTCGATATCAGTTATGAGGTCATTTTAAGCAAGAACAGCATTTAAACGTTTTCTAATCCACTTAAAAAGTTTGTACCCAGTATCATCATTCACTTCTTTATCAAGAGACTGAACGCCATTCACGTCATAAGGATCACGTTCACGTCTTCTCCCAAATGCGCCATATGAGCTGTATTGGTGATAAATTAAACAGAATGGCGGAAATGGGAGAAAATCAACGTTGTTTACGCTTACAGCATTTAGGACTCTATGCCAGTAAGGTCTGGTACGTTCATGGTGTAGCGTCAGGGAAATTACAACGTATAGTCAACGTCTAGTAACCCTTCGTCTGTGGAGACGATCATGGACGATCATGAGGATACTCTATTTTGGTATTACTGTTGAAGCCACTCAAAGTTTTGGTGAGAATATGGAACATCTTTGCGTTGACGTTACGAAATTATGAAGGTCATCGTCTCGTGGCGTTTTTCTCCGACGTCCTTGACCGGGACAATCTCAAACCACAAACATTGGCTCTTATAGCATCCTCAAACAGTTACTCATGCTTTGACATACGTAAAATTTAAAAAGACATCTTTATCGCCGGTTCCGCCACGTAGGAACACATTAGCGATATAACGTCCTTCTAACGTAAGTCCATGACGTAGTCAAACAGCGTTGCAGAAAAGTCTTTTTAGTGGCCTTTTTCATTCTGGGCAAAGACGAGTATGTTCACATCTAAATGATTTCTAGAATTATGCTCCAAACACATGAATACCATGGCAGACATGAAAACCGGAAATGCGCACCTGGAGTGCAAGACGCGAGCGATGGCGGTATAAAATTCATTTGTTTGTGTTGTCTGGCTAAAATCTATCGTGTAAACGTTTGATTTATGTTAAAACAAAAATATTTTGACTACTATAGATATTTACATTTTGTTGCTAAACTTTTTTTACTATGTATATTAGGGACGTCAAAACCAGGTCTTGCTTGGGAAAGGGTTAAATAGACTATCACTGTGATACCTACTTGCCATCCTGGTTTCTGAAAGCCCAGCTGGTTACATATTCTCTTCACAAACACACTTATGGCAGCTATAGTACTGGGACTTCTCTGTACTGGATCTGAACTATCACACTGTAAACATAAACAAGACAATCAAGTGTCACTTATACTACAGGTTACATATTCTCTTCACAAACACACTTATGGCAGCTATAGTACTGGGACTTCTCTGTACTGGATCAGAACTATCACACTGTAAACATAAACAAGAATATCAAGTGTCACTTATACTACAGGTTACATATTCTCTTCACAAACACACTTATGGCAGCTATAGTACCTGGACTTCTCTGTACTGGATCTGAGCTATCATACTGTAAACATAAACAAGAATATCAAGTGTCACTTATACTAAAGGTTACATATTCTCTTTACAAACACACTTATGGCAGCTATAGTACCTGGACTTCTCTGTATAGAATCTGAACTATCACACTATAAACATTAACAAGAATATCAAGTGTCACTTATACTAAAGGTTACATATTCTCTTTACAAACACACTTATGGCAGCTATAGTACCTGGACTTCTCTGTACTGGATCTGAGCTATCATACTGTAAACATAAACAAGAATATCAAGTGTCACTTATACTACAGGTTACATATTCTCTTTACAAACACACTTATGGCAGCTATAGTACTAGGGCTTCTCTGTATAGAATCTGAACTATCACACTGTAAACATAAACAAGAATATCAAGTGTCACTTATACTACAGGTTACATATTCTCTTCACAAACACACTTATGGCAGCTATAGTACCTGGACTTCTCTGTATAGAATCTGAACTATCACACTATAAACATTAACAAGAATATCAAGTGTCACTTATACTACAGGTTACATATTCTCTTTACAAACACACTTATGGCAGCTATAGTACCTGGACTTCTCTGTACTGGATCTGAGCTATCATACTGTAAACATAAACAAGAATATCAAGTGTCACTTATACTACAGGTTACATATTCTCTTTACAAACACACTTATGGCAGCTATAGTACCTGGACTTCTCTGTACTGGATCTGAACTATCACACTATAAACATAAACAAGAATATCAAGTGTCACTTATACTACAGGTTACATATTCTCTTCACAAACACACTTATGTCAGCTATAGTACCAGGACTTCTTTGTACTGGATCTGAACTATCACACTATAAACATTAACAAGAATATCAAGTGTCACTTATACTACAGGTTACATATTCTCTTTACAAACACACTTATGGCAGCTATAGTACCAGGACTTCTCTGTATAGAATCTGAACTATCACACTGTAAACATAAACAAGAATATCAAGTGTCACTTATACTACAGGTTACATATTCTCTTTACAAACACACTTATGGCAGCTATAGTACCTGGACTTCTCTGTATAGAATCTGAACTATCACACTATAAACATTAACAAGAATATCAAGTGTCACTTATACTACAGGTTACATATTCTCTTTACAAACACACTTATGTCAGCTATAGTACCAGGACTTCTCTGTACTGAATCTGAGCTATCATACTGTAAACATAAACAAGAATATCAAGTGTCACTTATACTACAGGTTACATATTCTCTTTACAAACACACTTATGGCAGCTATAGTACCTGGACTTCTCTGTACTGGATCTGAGCTATCACACTGTAAACATAAACAAGAATATCAAGTGTCACTTATACTACAGGTTACATATTCTCTTTACAAACACACTTATGGCAGCTATAGTACCTGGACTTCTCTGTACTGGATCTGAACTATCACACTATAAACATAAACAAGAATATCAAGTGTCACTTATACTACAGGTTACATATTCTCTTCACAAACACACTTATGGCAGCTATAGTACCAGGACTTCTCTGTACTGGATCTGAGCTATCACACTGTAAACATAAACAAGAATATCAAGTGTCACTTATACTACAGGTTACATATTCTCTTCACAAACACACTTATGGCAGCTATAGTACCTGGACTTCTCTGTATAGAATCTGAACTATCACACTATAAACATTAACAAGAATATCAAGTGTCACTTATACTACAGGTTACATATTCTCTTTACAAACACACTTATGTCAGCTATAGTACCAGGACTTCTCTGTACTGAATCTGAGCTATCATACTGTAAACATAAACAAGAATATCAAGTGTCACTTATACTACAGGTTACATATTCTCTTTACAAACACACTTATGGCAGCTATAGTACCTGGACTTCTCTGTACTGGATCTGAGCTATCACACTGTAAACATAAACAAGAATATCAAGTGTCACTTATACTACAGGTTACATATTCTCTTACAAACACACTTATGGCAGCTATAGTACTGGGACTTCTCTGTATAGAATCTGAACTATCACACTGTAAACATAAACAAGAATATCAAGTGTCACTTATACTACAGGTTACATACTTTCTTTACAAACACACTTATGTCAGCTATAGTACTAGGGCTTCTCTGTATAGAATCTGAGCTATCACACTGTAAACATAAACAAGAATATCAAGTGTCACTTATACTACAGGTTACATATTCTCTTTACAAACACACTTATGGCAGCTATAGTACCAGGACTTCTCTGTATAGAATCTGAACTATCACACTGTAAACATTAACAGGAATATCAAGTGTCACTTATACTACAGGTTACATATTCTCTTTACAAACACACTTATGTCAGCTATAGTACTGGGACTTCTCTGTACTTGATCAGAACTATCACACTGTAAACATAAACAAGAATATCAAGTGTCACTTATACTACAGGTTACATATTCTCTTTACAAACACACTTATGTCAGCTATAGTACTAGGGCTTCTCTGTATAGAATCTGAACTATCACACTGTAAACATAAACAAGAATATCAAGTGTCACTTATACTACAGGTTACATATTCTCTTTACAAACACACTTATGTCAGCTATAGTACTAGGGCTTCTCTGTATAGAATCTGAACTATCACACTGTAAACATAAACAAGAATATCAAGTGTCACTTATACTACAGGTTACATATTCTCTATACAAACACACTTATGGCAGCTATAGTACCAGGACTTCTCTGTATAGAATCTTAACTATCACACTATAAACATAAACAAGAATATCAAGTGTTACTTATACTACAGGTTACATATTCTCTTTACAAACACACTTATGTCAGCTATAGTACTGGGACTTCTCTGTACTGGATCTGAACTATCACACTGTAAACATAAACAAGAATATCAAGTGTCACTTATACTACAGGTTACATATTCTCTTTACAAACACACTTATGGCAGCTATAGTACTGGGACTTCTCTGTACTGGATCAGAACTATCACACTGTAAACATAAACAAGAATATCAAGTGTCACTTATACTACAGGTTACATATTCTCTTCACAAACACACTTATGGCAGCTATAGTACCGGGACTTCTCTGTATAGAATCTAAACTATCACACTGTAAACATAAACGAGAATATCAAGTGTCACTTATACTACAGGTTACATATTCTCTTCACAAACACACTTATGGCAGCTATAGTACCTGGACTTCTCTGTACTGGATCTGAACTATCACACTGTAAACATAAACAAGAATATCAAGTGTCACTTATACTACAGGTTACATATTCTCTTCACAAACACACTTATGGTAGCTATAGTACTAGGGCTTCTCTGTATAGAATCTGAGCTATCACACTATAAACATAAACAAGAATATCAAGTGTCACTTATACTACAGGTTACATATTATCTTCACAAACACACTTATGGCAGCTATAGTACCTGGACTTCTCTGTATAGAATCTGAACTATCACACTATAAACATAAACAAGAATATCAAGTGTCACTTATACTACAGGTTACATATTCTCTTTACAAACACACTTATGGCAGCTATAGTACTAGGGCTTCTCTGTATAGAATCTGAACTATCACACTGTAAACATAAACAAGAATATCAAGTGTTACTTATACTACAGGTTACATATTCTCTATACAAACACACTTATGGCAGCTATAGTACCAGGACTTCTCTGTACTGGATCAGAACTATCACACTGTAAACATTAACAAGAATATCAAGTGTCACTTATACTACAGGTTACATATTCTCTTCACAAACACACTTATGGCAGCTATAGTACCTGGACTTCTCTGTACTGGATCTGAACTATCACACTGTAAACGTAAACAAGAATATCAAGTGTCACTTATACTACAGGTTACATATTCTCTTTACAAACACACTTATGGCAGCTATAGTACTAGGACTTCTCTGTATAGAATCTGAACTATCACACTGTAAACATAAACAAGAATAACAAGTGTCACTTATACTACAGGTTACATATTCTCTTCACAAACACACTTATGGTAGCTATAGTACTAGGGCTTCTCTGTATAGAATCTGAACTATCACACTGTAAACATAAACAAGAATAACAAGTGTCACTTATACTACAGGTTACATATTCTCTTCACAAACACACTTATGGCAGCTATAGTACTGGGACTTCTCTGTATAGAATCTGAACTATCACACTGTAAACATAAACGAGAATATCAAGTGTCACTTATACTACAGGTTACATATTCTCTTTACAAACACACTTATGTCAGCTATAGTACTGGGACTTCTCTGTATAGAATCTGAGCTATCACACTATAAACATAAACAAGACAATCAAGTGTCACTTATACTACAGGTTACATATTCTCTTCACAAACACACTTATGGCAGCTATAGTACTGGGACTTCTCTGTACTGGATCAGAACTATCACACTATAAACATAAACAAGAATATCAAGTGTCACTTATACTACAGGTTACATATTCTCTTCACAAACACACTTATGGCAGCTATAGTACTGGGACTTCTCTGTACTGGATCTGAACTATCACACTATAAACATAAACAAGAATATCAAGTGTCACTTATACTACAGGTTACATATTCTCTTCACAAACACACTTATGACAGCTATAGTACTAGGACTTCTCTGTACTGGATCTGAACTATCACACTGTAAACATAAACAAGAATATCAAGTGTCACTTATACTACAGGTTACATATTCTCTTCACAAATACACTTATGGCAGCTATAGTACTAGGACTTCTCTGTATAGAATCTGAACTATCACACTATAAACATAAACAAGAATATCGAGTGTCACTTATACTACAGGTTACATATTCTCTTCACAAACACACTTATGGCAGCTATAGTACCTGGACTTCTCTGTATAGAATCTGAACTATCACACTATAAACATTAACAAGAATATCAAGTGTCACTTATACTAAAGGTTACATATTCTCTTTACAAACACACTTATGACAGCTATAGTACCAGGACTTCTCTGTACTGGATCTGAGCTATCACACTGTAAACATTAACAAGAATATCAAGTGTCACTTATACTACAGGTTACATATTCTCTATACAAACACACTTATGACAGCTATAGTACCGGGACTTCTCTGTACTGGATCTGAACTATCACACTGTAAACATAAACAAGAATATCAAGTGTCACTTATACTACAGGTTACATATTCTCTTCACAAACACACTTATGACAGCTATAGTACCTGGACTTCTCTGTATAGAATCTGAACTATCACACTGTAAACATAAACAAGAATAACAAGTGTCACTTATACTACAGGTTACATATTCTCTTCACAAACACACTTATGTCAGCTATAGAACTGGGACTTCTCTGTACTGGATCTGAACTATCACACTGTAAACATAAACAAGACAATCAAGTGTCACTTATACTACAGGTTACATATTCTCTTCACAAACACACTTATGGCAGCTATAGTACCTGGACTTCTCTGTACTGGATCTGAACTATCACACTATAAACATAAACAAGAATATCAAGTGTCACTTATACTACAGGTTACATATTCTCTTCACAAACACACTTATGGCAGCTATAGTACTGGGACTTCTCTGTACTGGACCTGAACTATCACACTGTAAACATAAACAAGACAATCAAGTGTCACTTATACTACAGGTTACATATTCTCTTCACAAACACACTTATGGCAGCTATAGTACTGGGACTTCTCTGTACTGGACCTGAACTATCACACTGTAAACATAAACAAGAATATCAAGTGTCACTTATACTACAGGTTACATATTCTCTTCACAAATACACTTATGGCAGCTATAGTACTAGGACTTCTCTGTACTGGATCTGAACTATCACACTGTAAACATTAACAAGAATATCAAGTGTCACTTATACTACAGGTTACATATTCTCTTTACAAACACACTTATGGCAGCTATAGTACTAGGGCTTCTCTGTATAGAATCTGAACTATCACACTGTAAACATAAACAAGAATATCAAGTGTCACTTATACTACAGGTTACATATTCTCTTTACAAACACACTTATGGCAGCTATAGTACTGGGACTTCTCTGTATAGAATCTGAACTATCACACTGTAAACATAAACAAGAATATCAAGTGTCACTTATACTAAAGGTTACATATTCTCTTTACAAACACACTTATGGCAGCTATAGTACTGGGACTTCTCTGTACTGGATCAGAACTATCACACTGTAAACATAAACAAGAATAACAAGTGTCACTTATACTACAGGTTACATATTCTCTTTACAAACACACTTATGGCAGCTATAGTACCAGGGCTTCTCTGTACTGGATCTGAGCTATCACACTGTAAACATAAACAAGAATATCAAGTGTCACTTATACTACAGGTTACATATTCTCTTCACAAACACACTTATGACAGCTATAGTACCAGGGCTTCTCTGTACTGGATCTGAGCTATCATACTGTAAACATAAACAAGAATATCAAGTGTCACTTATACTACAGGTTACATATTCTCTTCACAAACACACTTATGTCAGCTATAGTACCAGGACTTCTCTGTATAGAATCTGAACTATCACACTGTAAACATAAACAAGAATAACAAGTGTCACTTATACTACAGGTTACATATTCTCTTCACAAACACACTTATGGCAGCTATAGTACCAGGACTTCTCTGTACTGGATCTGAGCTATCACACTGTAAACATAAACAAGACAATCAAGTGTCACTTATACTACAGGTTACATATTCTCTTCACAAACACACTTATGACAGCTATAGTACCAGGACTTCTCTGTACTGGATCTGAGCTATCACACTGTAAACATAAACAAGACAATCAAGTGTCACTTATACTACAGGTTACATATTCTCTTGACAAACACACTTATGACAGCTATAGTACTGGGGCTTCTCTGTACTGGATCGGAACTATCACACTGTAAACATAAACAAGACAATCAAGTGTCACTTATACTACAGGTTACATATTCTCTTGACAAACACACTTATGACAGCTATAGTACCAGGACTTCTCTGTACTGGATCTGAACTATCACACTGTAAACATTAACAAGACAATCAAGTGTCACTTATGCTACAGGTTACATATTCTCTATACAAACACACTTATGGCAGCTATAGTACTGGGACTTCTCTGTACTGAATCTGAGCTATCACACTGTAAACATAAACAAGAATATCAAGTGTCACATATACTACAGGTTACATATTCTCTTTACAAACACACTTATGACAGCTATAGTACCAGGACTTCTCTTTATAGAATCTGAGCTATCACACTGTAAACATTAACAGGAATATCAAGTGTCACTTATACTACAGGTTACATATTCTCTTTACAAACACACTTATGGCAGCTATAGTACCTGGACTTCTCTGTATAGAATCTGAGCTATCACACTATAAACATAAACAAGAATAACAAGTGTCACTTATACTACAGGTTACATATTCTCTATACAAACACCCTTATGGCAGCTATAGTACTGGGACTTCTCTGTACTGAATCTGAGCTATCACACTGTAAACATAAACAAGAATATCAAGTGTCACATATACTACAGGTTACATATTCTCTTTACAAACACACTTATGACAGCTATAGTACCAGAACTTCTCTGTACTGGATCTGAGTTATCACACTGAAATGTACAAATTAAAGGTACATTAGTATCCCAAGGCCTAAATCCCTAATGATCCACAGAAGTTGGCTTTTAGCATGTTGTCGCACTGTTTATGGACTTATGAGACATAATACAAGATTCATACAGTAAATGACATAAATCGATAATCATGCAGCCGTGTTAAAGTATGAAAAATATTTAAAGCGGGTTGATCATGTTTACAAAATGATGTGATATTGGGTTTTATAAATCCGTCGTAATCTAAGCCAATACAAATCAGACAAAGCTGAAATCTTGCACAGAGAAAAACTAAAGGCCATATTTTAATTATGCACAATTATTTTTACAGCAAATTACCCCGAAAATATGTATCTTTAAATTTTTGTAAAAAGTACAAACATGGATATTGCTGCTTTTCAACAAAAAACTCTTAACTGCAGCTTGTCTTAAGCTGCAGTTACCAAGTTTCTGTTGAAAAGCGATGATATAAAACACTTTCCAAATGACAAAAATTTAAAATCTATAAGAATTAACCCTTTCTCAAACAAGACCTGGTTTTGATGTCCTTAATATATATGGTTTGGAAAAACATTGAGGCAAAAGAAGAAAGTGCTGATAATCAGCACTGCCTCAATATTTTTGAGCTATATTGTACACAAATCCAATCTAAATTCACGCACATTTTGTCATCTGCAACTGCTTTTAAATTGAATCACCCAAAAATTTTGTCATTTGGGAAAGGGTTAAAAGACGAAAGTGTCAAAAGGTGTAACTGTTTGGGATAGGTTTAGCTTTGGCACAGAATAAAATTGCAAAACTCCGACATTGCCTCATAGGGTTGGGTGACAAGTAACAACCTATGAAAATTTAATCCAAATCCAGTCGATGAAAATAGTATAGAAGGAGTTGTATTAATCCTTTCAAAAACAAGACCTGATTTGGACACCCCTAAGAAAATAGGCTTGGGAAAACAATGAGGCAAAAGAAGAAAATGCAGATGATCACAAGCAATTTCTTCATTTTCCGCAGTGTTTTCTAAAACCTTTATTTTGTGGGGTGTCAAAAAGTGTCAATGTGAAGGAATGGATAAAATGCTCAGAGTAAATGGAATTGATTTATATCTATAACAATTATGCTCAGATGAGCTAAATAGACATGTTTTCTTACCTCTTTAAAAACTGTACTAGCACTATTTATCAGCTCTATAAGATGATGCATGGCATTTGGTGTGTTAAAATTGTCCTTGAATGCTTCAACCATCTTCTCATTGGTCTTGGTCAACCTGATGGTAAAGGTGATAATAAGAATTAACCTATTACCAGATGACAAAATCTTGGACCAGTGCAATTTGAAAGGAGTAGCAGACGACTAAATAATTGATATCAAAAGAAGAAAATATGTATATTATAGACTAGAAAATATTGAGGCAAAAGGAGAAAATGCTGTGTTTGCTTTGATGTTCTTCCAAAGATTTTTCTATTAAAGGTGTCTATAATGGGTCCACAATGGAAATAAGAGATCATGGATCTCTTTTTTGTGTTAATCCAGGTTTGGATGGGGCAGACATGGGTTATATAACATACTGTTATACTTTTTTACCATTATGTTTTATAACATGTACCATGTATTGACATCATCTTTTACCAAATAAAATCTATATCTATCTATCTATAACTGTCACTGCTTTGAAATTGGTAGCTGTCAAATGGTAATTGAGCTGTTATTAAACCCTTTCCTAAACTGCATCATCATAAAAATGTTGAAAACAAGAGGACCATGATGGTCCTATATCGCTCACCTGAACCAAAATGATATGAGCAACACTTTTGTTCAATTCAATCAATACTTATGACTTTAAGACTGAATATGAACTTATGGTCAACAAAGTTGTGAAAATCAAACTCATCCGAGATCTTATGGTGCCAAACATTGTTTTTTTTTCTAAATAATTGTAGATTCTAGAGTGTAAACAAGGTCGACAACGGCCAAAAAAGGCAATTTTATCAAATTCAAGGGTACATAACTCTTGTCTATCTAGTCAGTAGTCAGATTAGACTAAAAATTAAACTTATCCGAGATCTTATGGTCTCCAACATTGTGTTAAAGTTTTGTCTTGATAGATTTATAATTGTAGATTCTAGAGTGTAAACAAGGACATAAACAGCCGAAAATGGTAATTTTATCAAATTCAAGGGCCCCTATCTCTCATCTTTCCGGTCAAATCAGACTGAAAATCACACTCAACCAAGTTCTTATGGTCCCCAACATTGCGCCCAGGTTTTGTCTTGATTGATTAATAATTGTAGATTCTTGAGTGTAAACAATGTCAAAAACAGCCGAAAATGGCAATTTTGTCAAGTTCAAGGGCACGTAACTCTAGACTTTATGATTAGATCAGACTGAAAATCACACTCATCCGGGATCTTATGCTACCCAACATTGTGTCCAAGATTTGTCTTCATTGGTCAATAATTGTAGATTCTAGAGTGTAAACAAGGTCAAAAACGGCCGAAAACGGCAATTTTGTCAAATTCAAAGGCACATAACTCTTGACTTTCTGATCAGATCCGACTGAAAATCAAACTCATCCAGGATCTTATGGTACCCAACATTGTGTCCAAGTTTTGTCTTGATTTGTTAATAATTGTAGATTCTAGAGTGAAAACAAGGTCGAAAACGGCCAAAAATGGCAATTTTGTCCAATTCAAGGGCACATAACTCTCGTCTTTCTGATCAGATCAGACTGAAAGTCTAACTCATCCGAGATTTTATGGTCACCAACATTATGTCCAGGTTTTGTCATGATTGATCAATAATTGTAGATGCTAGAGTGTAAACAAACTTAAAAACAGCATTTTTTGACATTCAAGGGCAGATAACTCAGCACATTCTGGTCCCATCAGGCCCATAATCCAACTTGTCCGAGAGCTTATGATCCTACTTGCTTTGGCCAAGTTTGATCAAGATTGACTAACTTTTGTGGATGCTAGAGTGTAAACACCCCAAATGTTGACGGATGGCCGGACAGACGGCCGGACGCCGGACAAAAAGTGACCACAATAACTCACCTCGAGCACTTCGTGCTCAGGTGAGCTAAAAACAGAATATCTGAAGATCAATACATGGAAAGCATTGAGGGAAAAGGAGAAAATGCTGGTTATCCTCATTTTCTTCTTGTCCATTAAATGCTTTCTAAAGCCTTCTTTATTCGAGATGTCATAACCAGGTTTTTTTGGGGGAGAGGATTAATTAAAGAAATGTATATCATATCATTCTATATATTCAGTAATATTAGAGTAACTATCCATGCAAAACATTTACTGTCTCTCAAACCAAATGATGCTGCCACTTATTTGAATCATCTTAGAGTAGGGTTTGCTTTCAAAATACATGTAATAATGGGTTCAAATACACATCTGCTAGATATAAGCAGCATTTTCTCCTTTTGCCTCAATATTATTTGCGCTATATGGTAGTCAAATCCTATCTTTATCAACATACACATACAGTTTTTGAGACAAGATCTTCAATGTACATAACCTAGTTAAAGCTTTTATAAGCCCTTTATATATTTTTTTTTGAGAAGAGGCAGTAAGTTTTACCTCACTGCTACCCATTCCATACAGCTGGGTAGACTGGGGCTGAAAATTAAGTGTCTTGCCAAAAGACACACCTTACCCGCGTGGAGTTTCAGCTCGTAACCACCGGGCTACAAGTCGAGTGCGCTTACCACTACCCCACTACGGCTATCATAATCCATTTTGACTGCAAGTAGCCTTTAAATTGTAACTATCTAAAGTTTTGCTGTTTGAGAAAGGGTTAATTATAAAGCAAGACAAAGACCAATTTACCTTTCTAGTAACTCTGCCTCAGGGACATTACTGCCTGTAATTTGGCCCTGTATGTAAGCATGACTTTTAGCCAGAAAATTGCTGATTTGTGCGTCAAAACTTTTAGCAAACAACATTTCATCATCGCTGAATACAATATCTGCAAAAATATAATAATATTAACCAATTACTAGATGGAAAATTTAAGACTTGTCTAAATTCAAAGATGGTGCAGACAACAGTTTCAATAGCATAACTTTTAGCATTTTTAGTCTTTCTGTGAAGAAAACATTGTGGGAAATGAAGAAATTGCTTGTCACAAGCAATTTATTCATTTTCAAAACGATGTTTTCCCAAGCCTTTATCTTGTGGGGTGTCAAAGGCATCACTGTATGTTAAGGGATTAAACCAAGTTCAAAACAATAGCAGGCTTCCTTCATCCCCGAGTAACATTGTCTACATTTTGATGATTCTAGCTAAAAGTCAAAGGTCGACAAGTATGATCCCAGCTATTCAAGGTTGTTCTGGGGCTTTTAATGGAAATTTGATGCAAGCACTGGTGTAATTCCTAAGTAGACAGGATGCCTTTGCGAAACATGAATGCCTCCACAATGCCAATGTAAAGTTTTCAGACAGACACACGGACACTAGTATGCCCCAATTTTTTGATATGTAGGCATAAAAACCAAACAAAGATTGTATTCAAATTGATGTAAGTGAACAGTTTTTGGTATGACAGGTTATATTTAAATAAATTTAAACCTCTTTAAAACAGTGGCTCATTTGGAGGATGCAATGGAAAAATGGTTTAGAAGTTCTTGAGGCTACACCAGAATTTGTTCAGTACCAGCAATTCCTACTTTTTAACATTTATCATGCATTTATGAACAGAATTCCTTCATCTTTATAACAAGTATTTTGTTTTCTGTAACTCCTTTCCAATATGATCATTCTAAAGTTTTAGCATGTGAGAAAAGGTAACTTACTTTTTTGGTAATGTTGAACCAAACACAACATTCGAAACTGGTTTGGTGTATATTTTTCTAACAATTCTGGAATCAGGACTACGTTTTTCAATGATTTAGACATTTTTTCTTCATTGAAAGCATTGGCTAAGTGACCTGGAAAAGAGAAAATAAATTGTAATGAGCATGGATCCACAAAAATGGCTCCTATGTTTCAAGACCAGCGTATGCCAAGGGCAGCCTAATAAGGAGTAACAGCATAGCAACAGACTGAACCCATTAATACCAAACGGCAAAAATTTAGACTTGTCCAAATTCAAAGATGTTGCAGATGACAAAATCAAGTGAATAAAATTTTACATTTTTTGGTCTTTTTGTGTAGAAAATATTTAGGGAAATGAAGAAATTGCTTGTCACAAGCAATTTCTTCATTTTCCAAAATGTTTTCTAAAGCCTTTACCTTGTATGGCTTCAACAGGCATCATTATGTGGGAATAGGTTAAAACAAAATTCAATTGTGACCTTGACCATTGACCCACATGACCAGAAACAATAAGATACCTCCTTTGGTCAAGGGCAACAATCCTGTAAAGTAACAGGGTCCTAGATTAAACAATTCTTGAGTTGAAGCACAGAAACAAAATTCAATTGTGCAACTGTGACCATGACATACATGACCCCAAAAAATAGGGCACCTCCTTGGGTCAAGAGTAACAATTCTGTCATGGATGGATGGCTAGACAGATGGACAGATAGACATAGGGAAACAAATATATCCTACCTTCTATGTGATAGGTCTGGTAGTGAATATAATTTTCATAATTAACCCTTTCCCAAACAATACCTGGTTTTGAAGTCAAAACAGGAAATGTTTGAGAAAACATTGAGGCAAAAAAAATGCTGATAATCAGCATTTTCTCCTTTTGCCTCAATATTTTTTTACTATTTCTATCATACATCCTTCATATATCAATACTAATTTTGTTGTCTCCAGCAGCTTTCAAATTGCTATATTTGAGAAAGGATACCTGTAATACTTAACCGAATGAATCCACTAGTTTGTCTAACACTGTGGCACAAGTAAGATTGAGCAAACTCATTTTTTTTTTGGTGTGGAAAAGTTTGATGTTGATGCCCCAAAGACCAAAATAGTTACTCTTTTATTTAAATAGTCACATTTAAAATTCATAAAGATAAACTTAACCTGTATGAATCCAATAGTTGGCCCACTGTTTGACATTGTGGTACGAGCATGACTGGGCAAACTCGTTTTCATGGTGTGGAAAAATCAGATCTTGTCCTCCGGAATGAATATCAAGAGATGTACCAAATACTTCACTGAAATGGAAATTTCAACCATGCATTTCAAAAATATTGAAAAAAGGGGTCAAAAATACAAAAATAAACACCTTTTTTTGTCTTACCCAATACCAAACAAGTTCTTCTTCTGACATCCTTAACCAATTCCCAAACCAGGACACATTTAAACACCCTACAAGGCTTTGGAAAACATTGTGGAAAATGAAGAAATTGCTTGTGACATCCTGATTTTGACATCCTTGAAAAAACAAAAAAAAATGAGAAAACATTGAGGCAATAGAAGAAATTGCTGATAACAAACAATTCCTTCTTTTGCATCAACATTTTCCATGCTAGTTTCTGATTGTTCAAATATACTATCCTTATAATAATTATCAGCATCTAGATTGTTGTTTGAAGAAGCTTTCAAAACAGACTATAATATCCCATAATTTTATTGTTTGTCAGAGTCTTGACGAGACGATTCTAGTGAGTACCCATATAGGGTAGATGAACATTTGATGAAGTATTTCATTTTGAAAAACCATGATCCCCCTCTTATCTGTACCTATATAATTACTTTCATGTATACCTTGCCATAGCCGAGCATTCTATATGCCATCCAGGTCGACCAGGGCCCCACGGAGATTCCCAATAGGGTTCCCCGGGTTTGGCTGCCTTCCACAGGGCAAAGTCTCTAGGGTCCTTTTTTCCTGAAAAAATAATTTCGCAAACATAACTCAAAGATGATACTTATGACAATTCAAGTGAATGAAATGTTACATTATTTGGTATTTTCAGTTAGAAAACATTTTGGGCAATGAAGAAATTGCTTGTGACAAGCAATTTCTTCATTTTCCACAATGTTTTCTAAAGACTTTTTCTTGCGTCAAAAAGCGTCACTGTATGATGATAGGTAAAGGCTGGAAATTTTTTAAAGATGATGAAAGAATTCATACTAGATCTTTTGAGAAGTGTGAATGCTGCAGTATGGGGAGCACTGAAAAATATAGAGCAGAGCAATGGATAAGAAAGTTTGAAGACATTCTGAATTTTGTTATTTGAAATCCAAACCCTATGTTGTGGGTACTCATTTGAATCATCTCGGTGAGACGATTCCAATGAGTACCCACAACATAGGGATTGATAAACAACCAATGAAATATTGCATGTTGAAAAGCCTTCACTCCCTCTTATCTGCAGCTCTGAAAAAACAAAAAGCTAGGATGGGTTGTCAGTGGTGGATCCGCAGGGGGGGGGGGGGTGGGGGGGGGGGGGTGGGGGGGTGTCATTTTGAACCCCCTCTGTAGCAAAAATATTTAATTTTCAGGCAGAAATTCAGCCAAAAGTGTGTACTACTAGGAAAAGGAACCCCCCTTTTTGAATATTCGAACCCTCCTAACAGAAATCCTGGATCCGCCGCTGGTTGTGTTATAAAAATGTGGACTTGAGGACATAATGAATGGACAAACAGACAAAAAGACAGAGATGATACTGATGTATGTCCACCGTTCAATGACATGTGATTATATCCTTACTTTATAATGTACCAAATTCTAAGTTCCTTGTGAAAAAAAGTTAAATACAGTCAATCTTGCTCAAGCGACCACGTGCATTAAGCAACTTTTTGTTTGAAGCGACCACTCTCAGGTCCTCCCGATGAAATTCCTTCTTTAACCCTTTCCCAAACGACAAAATTTCAGGGTGATCCACTTCAAAAACTGTTACAAATGACAAAGAAGATGTTATTGAAGATGGGATTTGTGTAAAATATGGCACAGAAAATATTGAGACAAAAGGAGAAAATGCTGGTTATCAGCAGTTTCTTCTTTTGTTTCAATGTTTTCCAACCCATTTCTTCTAGGGACGTCAAAACCAGGTCTTGTTTGGGAAAGGGTTAAATTGTTGCATTAAGCATTTTTCCCCTAACGCGGCGAGCGACCGGCATTTTTGGGGCCCTCAAACAATGGAATGTTATTTTAAGCGACCGTCCCACATTACTGATCATTTAGGAAAGGTGTCAAACGTATGTAATCGATATGAAAGCTGTGAAATTGCCCTAATTAACAGCAATTTAGTACAGGTGAAGTCAATCAAAACTGTTTAATGAAATGACAGATTGCGTTTTGTTTGTTATGCAATCTGGATTACCGTAATTAATTTGGAATAATGTTCCCCATATAATCTGTTTATACTTTGATCAGAATTTAAGAATAATATTGGATGGCAAAACCCGAGGAGATCATGTCTTATCGGTAATAATAAAGTCTGGCCTATCGAGTATGCGTTATTTAACCATATAAAGAGGAAGATCTAAAGTGAAAATATTTTTTGTTCGATTAGATTTAAGAACAAAATAAATCAAATCACCTTTGAAATAAATAAACAAAGGGAAATAACTGTAATGTTTACCAAAAATCGGGAAAATGAAACTGAAATTAATCACCCAGAGATGGTGAAATACTGTTCCCCATATAATCTGTTTATACTTTGATCAGAATTTAAGAATAATATTGGATGGCAAAACCCGAGGAGATCATGTCTTATCGGTAATAATAAAGTCTGGCCTATCGAGTATGCGTTATTTAACCATATAAAGAGGAAGATCTAAAGTGAAAATATTTTTTGTTCGATTAGATTTAAGAACAAAATAAATCAAATCACCTTTGAAATAAATAAACAAAGGGAAATAACTGTAATGTTTACCAAAAATCGAGAAAATGAAACCGAAATTAATCACCCAGAGATGGTGAAATAATATCTTGTATGTCATTAATTCTTTCATTTCTTTTCACAAGTTGACTTAATCAACGATTCTTCCCTAAATCAGAGATATATTTCCTTTAACTTAACAATAAATTGATCTTTCATACAGTTGGTCGTTATTCAATAGCCCTCTTCTCCAAAAGTAGAAATGTTGGATAAACATTTTGTGCAAGGAAGAACTCGCATGAAAAGTTAGACATTGTATTCAGAGACCGTTTTGTTAAGCGACCATTTTTGGAATTCCCCCAGGTTGGTCTCTTAATACAAGATTGACTGTACTGTAATAACTGTATGTATATATCCGATAATTTTTGCAGGTACAATGTTCAAGCTTTTACAATTTAGGGTCCAAAAGTACACTTTCAAATTTTTGGAACTATTTTGCCTGCAAAATTTCGCAAAATAAATGACCATTTAGACGGTTTAGTTAGTTTTTTTTGCCCGAACATTGGCTAAGTAATTACACACTTCATTCATTGATTTTCTTAGTATATCTTCCAGACTGTCTGTCATATATTGGTTTGGTTTATTGGGGTTTTACGCCGTTTTCAACTACTAAGGTCAAATCAAGGTGGCTGGAGCACCTAACCATGGATTCCTGTTGTTTCTTATACCAGTACTACCACAATACCGTTACCAAGCCTACAGCTGCTCCCCCACATAAGGTTCACAATATCAAACCATTAATGGGTGACATTTTTTGTCAGTAAGGGTATTTGCTGCGTCCGGGTATCGAACCCGGGACCTCTCGAATGAGAGGCAGATGCGCTACCAACTGCGCCATGGCCATGGCCCTGTTATATATTGACATGAGGAGTATGTGCAGAATACAGTCACAATGCCTGCGGAAACTATGGACTCTACTTGATAGTGTATGATTGCTGGCAAGTATTGGTTATTCCATGTCACCATTACTCATTGAATATCCTTCTGATCAGGTGAACAATTTTTGACTATATGTACAATATAATGACTCCAACCCACCTTCAGCTTTCTGTTTGTCTTTGGGTTCTGGAACAAATCTTTGATATCCGCCATATGACTTGACATCAAAATTTACACTGCCTGGAAATATAAATATCATGGGTCACAACAAATATCCCTTACCAAATGGCAAACAAGAGCTTCGCAAAGCGGCGCATATACGCCCGAGAGGGGCTTGTCAGTAAAATTGGCCATTTTTTCGATTCAAGGGCAGTTAATTCAAAAATGAAAAGTTATCAAAAGTTTTTGTTTGCACAACAAGACACCATTGAGATTAATTGTGGCTAGTTTGATTAAATTCTGCTTGAAACTATAGGAGTTGCACACAGGAGAAAATGGACATTTTTGAGAAAATGGGCATTTTTTCTTAAATTCAAGGGCAGATAATTCAAGAAGGAAAACAGTTATCTAAATTCCGTAAGCGGTGTGCACAACTAGATACCATGGAGATTCATTGTGGCAAGTTTGATCAAATTCTGATCAAAACTGTAGGAGGAGTTGCGCACACAAGAAAATGGGCATCTTTTTAATTCAAGGGCAGATAATTCAAGAACGAAAAGAGTAAATTAAATTCCGTAAGCAAGATGCACAACTAGACACCATGGAGATTCATTGTGGCAAGTTTGATCAAATTCCGATCAAAACTGTAGGAGGAGTTGCGCACACAAGAAATTGCTAACGGACGGACGGACAGACGGACGGACAGACAGACGGACGGACGGACAGACAGACGAGCGGGGCCATAACATAATACGACCCTTCGGGCGTATAAAAAAAGACAGTTCCTGTTTTATTCATCAAACCATATGTTGTGGGTACTCATTTTAATTGTCTTGACATCAGTACATCAGACCTACTGATAACAGGGGATAATTAATCCAATACCAAATAATGACGCCGTCTGACTCCCCAAACGAAAACGGCTTCGAACATCGTTGAAAATGAAGAAATTGCTTGTGACAAGCAATTTCTTCATTTTCCACAATGTTTTCTAACACAAAATGGAAATATTCTTAAATTTTCATTAACTTGAAACAGTTGTCTGCAACAGCTTTCAAATTGGAAAAGTAAAAAATTATGCCGTCTGGTAATAGGTTATTTCTGAAAGTGTAAAATATCATTAATTGTCCATAAAATCCTGTGTTGTAGGTACTCATTAGAATCGTCATATCAAGATGAGTCCAATGAGTACCACAACGCAGGGTTAAGATTTGAAATAAAAGAAATTAGAGCACCTTTATCCCCTATTATCTGTTGCTGTAAACCATTGTTATAGAAGTCCATGTGTAACAATTGATAGGCTATTAAATTGTCCTGATTACAATACAATCATGAAAATAATATTCAGACACAGGGGCTTTAGCCCAACCAATATGAAATTGCTTCCTACTGGCCTGAACGTGCTTGCCACCTGAAAGTCCTTCTGGTTGCCATATTCACAGATGGCAGCCATTTAACCCATTACAAGATGACAGAATCTTAGGCTTGTCCAAATTCAAAGATGTTGCAGATGACAATTCCAAGTGAAAGAAGTTTAATTCTTTGGTCTATTTGAGTAAAACAGATTGTGGAAAATGATGCAATTTCTTCATTTTCCACTATGTTTTCCAAAGCAACTTTCTTGTAGGTAGTCAAAAGGAGTCATTGTGTGGGAATGGAATAATGAATAATTGTTCTTGTAATGTGCAACAAGTTACTTGGACTTAGTTAATAAATGAAAGAAAGAAATAACAGGAGTTTATCTATCAGCCATTTTCTAAGCCGCAGCCTTAGCGCAGTTGGTAGCGCATCTGCCTCTCATTTGAGAGGTCCTGGTTCGATACCCGGCAGCGGCAAGTACCCTTTCTGACAAAATTGTCACCCACCAATGGGCTTGAAATCGTTAACCTAAGTAGTCGAGCAGCTGGAGGCTCGGTAAGGGTGTTGTGGTAGTACTGGTTTGAGAAACAACAGGAATCAATGGTTAGGTGCTCCAGCCACCGCGATATGACCCTGGCAGTTGAAAACGGCGTAAAACCGCAATAAACTCAAACTCACCCATTTTCTAATTTGGCTTTAACCCATTACCGACGACAATTTTAGACTTGTCCAATTTCAAAGGTGTTGCAGATGACAATTCTAAGTGACTGATATTTTACTTTTTTATCTTTCTGTAAACAGCGTTTTTTCTCGCCAATTGGGAAAGGTACCTATACCCCTACGATAGGGAATTTTTCGCGTCGTGAAATCTTCAAATTGGGGAAAGATTAATTCGCAAAATTGATGAATTGGGAATCTTAAAGGTACATCTTAATCTATCATTAGCGGCTAAATTTTGCACCACATATCATTGTAAGGTCTTGGTTTAAACAGGAACATACTTGTGACCATATATTTTGACCATTTATTATATCTCTATATATTTAGAAATTGTTGAAAGGTAGATAATGCTGAAATCCAGCATTCACTCCAATTCTCTCAATACTTTCCAGGCATTTAAAGTAACATTATTCATTAATTGTGTTGTCTGCATAAAAAATTCCTGTTATTTTCACAGTGACACCATTCCAAAACATTGTGGAAAGGGTTAACCCTTTCCCAAACAAGACCTGGTTTTGACGTCCCAAATAGAAAAGGCTTGGGAAAACATTGAAACAAAAGAAGAAACTGCTGATAACCAGCAGTTTCTCCTTTTGCCCCAATATTTTCTATGCCATATTTTACACAAATTCTTTCTTTATTTACTTCTATTTTGTCATTTTTGGCAGTTTTTGAAGTGGATCACCCTAAAATTTTGTCGTTTGGGAAAGGGTTAAGAAAGCATTGGAGCTAAACACAAAATGTTTGTAGATGTAAATTCTTCTATATGTTTTAATCTTAATCTTTTCCTAGCTACTTTGGAAGTGTTTCTATTTTGGGAAATGATGCTTTGGTCTGTTGAAAGCTTAGAACTTTGAATTTGGATCTGTCTAAAAAGAATTCAACTTCTCAGTAACCCATATAAACTGTTTGGATGAGATATTTCTAGTCAAACTAAAATGTATGGCATGATTGGCCATTGGGAACGGCACATAAGATCATTGGGAACGGTAGCTATGTAGATTGGGAAACGGCCTGTACTAAAATTGGGAAAGAGCCTGTAGTCATTGGGAAAGGTTCCTTTTACAGGTACTAATTATAGTAGGGGAAAAAACCCTGGTAAAGAAAATATTGCAGCAATAATATTTTCCAAATTAAGCCTTTATCTTTTGGGTGTCAAAAGGTGTCCTTGTTTGTGAATAGGTTAAATGTTTTCCAAAATCTCCTTCAACCCTTTCCCAAACAAGACCTAGTTTTGATGTCCCTAATAGAATAGGCGTGGGAAACATTGAGGCAAAAGAAGAAAATGCTGATAAGCAACAGTTTCTCCTTTTGCTTCCATATTTTCTATGCTAAATTTTACACAAATCCAATGGTTTTCCATCTTAATTTTGTCGTCTGCAGAAGCTTTCAAATTGGATCATCCTAAAATTTTGCCGCTTTATGAGATATCAAACCTGTGCTTGTTTGGTAAAGGTTTAACCCATTACCACACAGTCACTCTTTTTGACTCCCTACAATTTAATGGCTTTGGAAAACATTGTGGAAAATGAAGAAATTGCTTATAACAAGCAATTTCTTCATTTTTCATAATGTTTTCTACCCAAAATGATCAATCTTCATTAAATTTCATTCACTTAAATTGTCGTCTGCAACATCTTTGAATTTGGAGCAGTCTGAAATTTTGTTGTTTGGTAAAGGTTTAATACATGTAGATCTATATCATACCATCATCTGCCCTATAAGCATGCCCACGGTCCATGATTCTCTCTATGAATCTAATGATCTCCGGAACACTGCACGACACTCGACTCGTGAATGTTGGTTCTTGAATGTTCAACAGCGCTAGTTCCTCGAAGAATTCATACTCAAAATGCTTTGATAATGTGTTAAACTCTTGTTCCAGCTGCATAAAAGAGAAAATCAACATTTGATTGATTGACTAACCCTTTCCCAAATGACAAAACTTGAGGGTGGTCCAATTTGAAAGCTGCTTGAAAAGACACATTTGCTGTAATTTATTGTATATTTTTTGTATGGCATTGCCAAGAAAATATTGAAGCAAAAGGAGAAAATGCTGATTATCAGCATTTTCTTCTTTTGTCTCAATGTTTTCCCAAACCTTTCCTACTAAGTTCACAAAAACCAGGTCTTGTTTGGGAAAGGGTTAATTAACTGATTGATTGAATGGGTTTTACTGCCACATTCTACTGCTATGGTCATAGCGCTGTGGCAGGAGTACATGATTTAGAATTCCTGGCATTTTTCTCACCAGTGCTACTGCAATATCCAATCCAAGCCTCCAGCTGCTATCTCACTTAGATGATTCATATTAATATTAGCGCACGACAAATGATTTTTGTCAAATGTCAGACAGGGTGTTGGCTGAGCTGGGGTCTGAACATGCGATACTTGGATTGATAGACTTTCAGGGTTTTCCCTGAGCATGAGAATTTGGGGGTCATTGTGACCCCCTTGCCTTCAAAGTTAGGGGTAATTTCTACTATTTTGTGGGTCAAATGCCCTTGGACTCAAGTATCATACAAAAATCTGGATTTTAAAACTTGTATCATTAATGACCCTCTTGTGAATTCCTAAGGGGTCATTTGTTTTGAAATTGCAACAATGACGCATAATTTGTGCATCGTGGAAAACCCTGGACTTCAGTGTTACTGACTTAGCTATCTAGTCTCAGCTAGGACCTGAAATAAAGCCATTATGGTTGAGACCAACTTGATTTAACATGGGCGTAGCCAGAAATTTATTCATATTACGCACCAGCGCCGTAGGCCCGAGACGGGGGAAAGCATGAGATGGGTTATTCCCGCTCTTAAGGGGGTTCAGAGGTCTCCCCAGAGAAAAGTTTGATTTGTAAGGCTTGTTTTCGTGCATTCTATGTGCATTTTGAGACACAAAATGGCAAAACTGATCCTAAAGAACGACACAAAGCAACCTACGACCTATTCGCGATTTTTTTACATTACACACGTTCGTATTATGCGTAATGAGCGCTACGCCCTTGATCAACATCAGCTTGTGATAAGGATCCATGTTGATGTCTAAACCAATGACATGGGGTTTGATTTCAACAGTACAAGAAATATTACATTTTGGAAAGTCTTCACTCCCTCTAATTTTTAGCTCTGAGTACTACCACAACATCCTTTCTATCAACCCTTTCCCAAACAAGCAGGGATTTTTTTACCTGCGCATCCTGCTACTTTTACTCATAATTTGGTCTCTTGGATGCAAAGTTTTAATTCTAGCGAGTCCCAGGATGCAACATTTTTTACGGATTTCCTTTTAAAAATGGTATATTGGACTCACTAAGCTAGTAGCTGGACTCATTGATATGGAATCCAGCGAGTCCCCAGGACTCACAGTCTTTAAATTGTAAAAAAATCACTAAACAAGACCTGGTTTTGACGTCCTTAATAGATAAGACTTTGAAAAATATTGAGGTAAAAGAAGAAAGTGCTGATAATCAGCACTTTCTCCTTTTGTCTCAATTGTTTCTGAGCTATATTGTACACAAATTCAATCTTGAATTACACCTATTTTGTCGTCTGCAGCAGCTTTTGAATTGAACAACCCAAAAATTTTGCCATTTGGGAAAAGGTTAAGCCTCAAGCTGCGTGCCTCATCCAGTAAAAAGTTGATCCAGATTAAGTCTACCTCATTAATCCAAGTTTTCTCTGATAAAATTCGCTCTTTGATATATTGATGTCTCTCATTCACATCAGAGCACACTATCATTCAAAAACAAAGGAAAGTTCGACACAAGTTGTGGCGTTTTGTTCACCGTCCGATCTTAAACGATATCCTTAACACGCCTTATGATACCATTTATTGTCATGCCTGGTGAAAATTTTAAGACCAAAAAGTGTTTCTAAAAGGTTTATAGGCAATGTTTTGCAACAACTATCACCTGAACAGCCATTGATTACAATGACCTACTTTCCGTTGTATTTGAATGGTAGTGCGCTCTGATGTAAATGAGCGACATCAACATATCAAAGAGCGTATTTCATCAGAGAAAACTCGGATTACTACCTCATTTGCTCTGTTGATTATTTTGTCGTCGACGTCTGTAATTCCCATCATGTAGGTAACGTTGATGTCAAAGAAGTTTTCAAGTATCCGTCGCATGATGTCAAACCGCATGTAACAACTTGCATGCCCGACATGGGCGCTGTCGTAAACTGTTGGACCACAGACATACCTGTGAAAAACAAGAAGAGACAGTTACATAAAACAGGTTTTTACCTTTTCCCAAAAAAGACCTGGTTTTGATTTCCCTCACAAAAATGGTCCGGAAAACATTCAGTATAAACGAATAATTCTCATTGCAACATATTGAAAGCGAAAATTTCAGTGAGATTCTATGATTAGTTACGACTAGTCATTCGCGGCGTTTGTAACAGAACGCATGAGAGAGGGAACATAGAATTAATATTAACTTTATATGAACAAGAAAAAAGATCTTACAACATTAGATTACCACTTTTAACCTCTTTCAGTTTCAATCCAGTT
The DNA here is from genome assembly GCA_963680895.1 of Fragum sueziense. Taxonomy (NCBI): domain Eukaryota; kingdom Metazoa; phylum Mollusca; class Bivalvia; order Cardiida; family Cardiidae; genus Fragum; species Fragum sueziense. Next base: position 20,504,375 of record OY804596.1, on the reverse strand, counting down.
CTCCTGCTAAATGTGTGGGCTATGAAAAGTCCAAGTTTGATTACTCAACCAAGTGTAACCAGGGATTGTACTCTGAACCTTTTGACAGCAAGACCATCGCTCAATCTATCAAACATAGGCACCACAGCCTGTGCCCCTTTAGACCAAATAGAAAATGGTTTAATATATAAAGTTCTCACCAAGAAAGATGCTTTCCTTTGGGGAGGACGATTTCATCATTTCGTTTTGTCAGTGTGTTGTACACGGATATGCCTGTATGATAGCCCTCTGGTTGGATCCATTTATCCGCTGTGTTATACTTGAAGCACCAAACACTTGTACTGAAATCTGCATGTCTCATACCAAGTTTCTTACCATTCCACACTCTAGTTTGTGATCTTCTAAATAAACATTTTGAGCAATGGAAAAACGTTTTTAACCTTTGATTTAAGAAAATCATTGTTTTATAAATGTCTTCCAACTTCCGATTACTCGATTAACTATCTTTTTCATAGATAATTTCTATGGAACATCGTAGTGTAATTTTCCATACACATGTGTAAAAATATCATTGATGTTGGCATAGGTCAAAGGTGTCACTAAATGTGGAACAATGTCATTTTCTGATTTTATCTAAATTGAAAAATATGGAGAATTAGTGGTCTTTATTACATTATTGTGAAGCTAATCTATGTTTATACAGCTTGGAAATAAGCTTGAAGTGGTGGAATATAGTCTGTTTTGATACGCAATGTTGACGCATGTGTGTTTACACGAATGGATTACACATATGCAATTTTCAAAACGAGGCTCATTTTAACTCAGAGACGAGGGAAAACACCGATGTGTAAGCGCTGTGTTGTCGCGTCACTTGGGACTTTCTTTCGATTTTGTGACTATTATAGATGTTAATTTAAAGTTTAATCGTGTTTAAAATGTCGATTAATCAGGCAGTCGAAGCGCTGTGTTCGGCGACTTTTCTTGAGAACTATTTGGAAACGATGGAAAATTTACCAGACGATCTTCAGCGGATTGTTACCCAACTTCGTGAGCTGGATATCCAATGTAGAGGTTGGTACAACATTTTATACAATAAATTTGACGTAAATTACAAATATTGTGAAATTAAAACCAATTTTCTAGCTTGTTTAGCGCTGGATAGTTTGTTTGAGCGGATTGGCCGTTATTTCGGTTCAAATCCGCCTCCGGATCATAACGACATTTTTATGCCACGGATTGGATATTTTCATGTATTTTGAGAAAATGGGGATGGCAGGGGACTTAATCGTTAAATTTTTGTGCTGTTCTGGAGCTTGCTTTCATGCTTGGAGGTGTAATATCGAACGCATATTTTGTTGTGTATTGAGTGTGTGGTGCTCCCCAACTTCCGGCGACTTCCATAACAAATTGCGTCACGTGATTGCTAAAAATAGAACGAGGGATTCCCTAAGAATCACTGACAGCATAGATCTGTCAAAACTGAAAGTGTCAATCAGCAAAATCTAATCAAATTTCCAAAATCAAACAACTGAAATATCAAATGAGAAAAAGAAAATAAGATATTTGCTCTGTTAATTAGTTAGCAAGAAAGTTTTTCACTGATCCAGGATCATGGTTCATCAATGAAATAAACATGCATTGAAATAGATCTGTCTGTAAGGCTGTTAGAGGCATCCAGTGGCGGATCTGGAGGGGGTTTCATAGTTTGGGGTTTCAAATGAACATCCATCTGTAGCCTGATTATTTCATTTTCATGCTGAAATTCATTCCAAATTGTGTAATAGCAGGAAAACGAACTTCCCTACATGTATATTCGAACCTAATCCGAGTCTTCTCAGATGTAAATACACTCTTTGATATTTTGATTTTTCGCGAAAAATCAAAATATCAAAGAGCATATTTACATCGGAGAAGACTCGGATTAATTCGAACCCTCTCACAGAAATTCTGGATCCGCCACTGGGCATCAGCCATCTTCAGGGTTTTCAATAAGATTTGAAGTAGGAGGCTGAAAAGGAACTGTAAGAGGCAGGGGGTCCTCACTCCAGTAGGGGTCATAGTAGTTGCAATAATGTAACAGACTTTTTTCATCCAGTCGTAGCCATGAACACGAGAAAATCATCGAAGTTCATGATCCATATCGAAGCTAGGGTTATAGGGGCAGCCATCCCTTTCTAAATGATTCCAGCCGGCCCAAATTTGATTTGAGGTGGTCATTTTGGCCGCCAGCCGGCTCTGAATGAAAACCCTGCATCTTCTAGAAGTTATTTCTATTCATATATTCATTGATTTTTATAATATTTTCAGATATATTAAAGGATTCAGAAGTTCATAAAGAGACCTACACTAAAGAAGTTGCTGGACCAGCAAAGAAGAAAGCATTTATTGCTCTGCAGAGGTCTCTAATAAAGTGTCAGGAAATTGGAGATGAAAAGTTACAGCTTCTAAGTTTGATCAATGACTTCATTGAAAATAGGGCAAGACAGCTGGAACATGACCGGGAAAATCTGGGTATCTTATTTGGTAAGAATTTATTATGTCTATAATCAGTGATGATAACAAAATCAGGGTTTTGCCTCTGACTAGAATTGAAGAAAATTCTATCAGCATAACACCAAATTTGGGTAAATGGAAAACCTGTATGCAACTGTTAAAAATATAAGTTTTTTATTATCATTCTAATTCAGCTTAAATGTACATTTTTTAGATTTCTAGCGCTTAACCCTTTCCCACACAGATAAATTTTAGACAGGTCCAATTTAAAAGATGCTGCAGATGACAAAATCAATGTTATTAAGTGTGGAAATGTTAATATCATGGCATGGAAACTATTGAGACAAAAGGAGAAACTGCTGGTTATCAGCAGTTTCTTCTTTTGCCTCAATGTTTTCTCAAGCCTTTTCTATTAGGGACGTCAAAACCAGGTCTTGCTTGGGAAAGGGTAACCGGTTAATCCTTCACATGGTTCATTCAGCATTGTAATGACGTACTAATTGTATTGTATTGGGTTGGGTGGGTGTCAGATATTTTCTTCCATAGAATAGATAAACTTTTTTCTATCAATAGTTCATGCTGTCGTCTTGGAAATTGCTAACTCTTTCTCAAACAAGACATAGTTTTGACATCCCTAATAGAATGGGCTTGGAAAAATATTGAGGCAAAAGAAGAACATGCTGATGATAATCATTTTCTCCTTTGCCTCAATATTTTCTGTGCTACAAGCTACATAATTATTGACTTGTTTTATAAGCATCCAATTTGTCGTCTGTAGCATCTTTCAAATTGGAACACTCTAAACTTTCATTATTTGGGAAAGGGTTTAACCCATTACCAAACAACGAAATTTTAGCCTAGTCCAAACTCATAGGTGTTGCAGACGACAATTTCCATTGAACAAAATTTAACATTTTTCGTCTTTCTTGGTAGAAAACATTGTGGGAAATAAAAAATTGCTTGCCACAAGAATTTAGAAATTTCTTCATTTTCCACAATGTTTACCAAAGCCTTTATTTTGTTGGGCGTCCAAAAGCGTCAATGTGTGGGAAAGGACATTGTGGAAAATGAAGAAATTGCTTGTAACAAGCAATTTCTTCATTTCCCACAATGTTTTCTACCAAGAAAGACCAAAAATGTTAAATTTAGGTCAATGGAAATTGTCGTCTGCAACACCTATGAGTTTGGACTAGGCTAAAATTTTGTTGTTTGGTAATTGGTTAAACAAATGTCGTATTATGTACATTGCCAGATCCAACAACTTCAACATCAGTTAGAGAGACAGAGAAAGAGGAGATAATTACGCCACAGGCACCTCCTGTCATCAACAACATTAAAGTTAATAAACTTGAAGAAAAAATAGAACCACAGCGAATTGTACAACAAAAGAGACAGAGACGGCAGAAAAATCATGACAGTATATCCAGAGATGAGGTAATTGTATGCCCAGCAGAGCTACAGATAAGAGGGAGTGAAGGCTTTTGGAATAGCAATATTTTGTTTATTGTTCATCAAACCCTATATTGTAGGTATTTATTTGAATCGTCTCATTAAGACGATTCAAATAAGTACCCACAACACAGGGTTTGGAATTGAAATAGTTTACTTTAGTTGGACTATCTTACCCCCTACTGGGGCGCCGTGGTCGAATGGTAGGATGCGGGCTTTGGGATCGAGGGATCCTGGGTTCAAATCCCGCCAGCGCCACAGGAATTTTTCTGAGCAAAAAACTTACCCCACATTGCTCCTCTTCACCCAGATGTATAAATGGGTACATGTATGGGAGAGTTGAAAGTCAAAGAGCTGTGGCTGCCGAAGGCGCCGACTGTTAACAGCCGACTTGAGACTCAGTGATCGTGGGTTAAAGTGTAAAGTCGGTTGAACACGCAAGTGAAAATAGACTTTAAATAGAAACTTTAACTTTAACTTTTTCTTATCTCTAGCTCTGTTCCAGGATTTTCTGTGATGCAAAAATCATGCGTCATTGTTGCGATATTTAAACAAATGACCCCTTAGAAATTTACTAGACGATCATTAATGTTCAAAGCAAGTTTGAAATCCAGTTGTATGATACTTGAGTCATTAGGCGTTTATGAAATTTGACCCACAATATTGGAAAAATGACCACAACTTTCAAGGCAAGGGGGTCACAATGCCATATCATGGTATTTGATATCAGCATGGATCCAGATCAGCCTGCACCTATGCACAGTGGGCTCAACAAGATCCATGGTCTTAATCTTCTGTATGAAAGAAGTATCATTTTAACGCATTACTATACATTGACATCTTTTGACTCTCCATAAGATACAGACTTTTGAAAAATTGTGGAAAATGAAGAAATTGTTTGTGACAAGCAATTTCTTCATTTACTAAAATGTTTTCTACCTTGCGGGACGAAGATGTGTAGAGTTTTATTCACATGAAATTGTCGTCTGCAACATCTTTGAATTTAGACTAGTCCAAAATTTGCCTTCTGGTAATGCATTGACCAATTACCCGACAGCAAAATTTTGGATCAGTCCAAATTTAAAGATGTTGCAGACAACAATTAATGAATTTCATGTTAATAAATTTTTTACGTATTTTGGTTATTCTTGGTACGAAACATTGTGGGAAATGAAGTATGTGATTTGAATAGGGCATATGTTAATGTTGATCCCTGCAAGTATTTGCTTTATTTTCTTCAGGAGGAAAAAGTTCCCAAGAAAAAGAAGAAGAGGAAAACAAAGAAAGAAAAGGAACAGTCTCCAATAGATCCGCCGATCGATCCGGATGAGCCGACATATTGTCTGTGTGATCAAGTCTCGTACGGTGAAATGATAGGCTGTGATAATGACGCTTGTGAAATAGAATGGTTCCATTTTAATTGTGTAGGACTTGCAGGCAAGCCTAAAGGAAAGTGGTACTGTCCAAAATGTAGGGGTGACACATGTAAAGTGATGCGGAAAATGTAGCAAACCAGGGGTGATATTCACCTTTAGTTCTTCTAAATAAGCTTGGACTTGGAGGAAAGGCTCTAATGATGGCTTTTGGGAGCAACATGGATCCAAATTAGCCTGCTTATATGTAGTCTGATCAAGATACAAGAGATTCTAGAATACTTTGTGAAAAATGAAGAAATTGCTTTTGACAAGCAATTTCTCCATTTCCCACAATGTTTTCTACACAGAGCAACAATATAAACAATGGCAATTTTAAAACAGACAGATCTTTATCAGACTTCACCTTTTTCCAGGTTAAACCGAATACCTAGTGGTCTCAAATGCTGCAGTAGAAATGTTTTTCTTTTTAGCGAGCCGGGACTTTATGTCCGGGGAGCTAATGTCACAGCCCTAGTGTCGGCGTCGCGTCCCATCCCGTCTTCACTTGAAAAACTTTAACCTGGTCTATATCTCAGGCACTATTAGAGATACAGCCTTGATATTTCATACATAGATACATCTCGACAAGACCTTTCATTTGGGACCATGACCTTTGACCTTGTGACCTTGACCTTGGAGTTTGACCTACTTTTGAAAAACTTTAACCTGGCCTATATCTCAGGCACTATTAGAGATACAGTCTTGATAATTCATACATAGATACATCTCGACAAGACCTTTCATTTAGGGCCATGGCCTTTGACCTTGTGACCTTGACCTTGGAGTTTGACCTACTTTTGAAAAACTTTAACCTGGCTTATATCTCAGGCACTATTAGAGATACAGCCTTGATATTTCATACATAGATACATCTCAACAAGACCTTTCATTTGGGACCATGACCTTTGACCTTGTGACCTTGACCTTGGAGGTTGACCTACTTTTGAAAAACTTTAACCTGGCCTCTATCTCAGGCGCTATTAGAGATACAGCCTTGATATTTCATACATGGATACATCTCGACAAGACCTTTTATTTGGGACCATGAACTTTGACCTTGTGACCTTGACCTTGGAGTTTGACCTACTTTTTTAAAAAAAGTGCTGTTTTTGTGACATGCTCACGTATAGGCGAGCTTCGTTGTCCGCGGACAACTCTTGTTCAAAATTACATTGCAATCATTCTGATGAATCAAATTGGTTGTTTTGTAATTTTAGTTGTATATTACATTACAAGCAATCTGATTGGACAAGACATGTGTCTCAACCAATCAGATTGATTATGTATTTTGAAAAATTGACTTGAGATTAGACTGGCTGGTGAATACAACCCATGGGCATTTATCTAGTACTAGAACGAAATAAGGTCTCCCCCTTTCTATTTATAATGAAATGTCTATTGACAAATACTAAAAATTCTTTTTCAAGAAAAACAATAAAATGAATAATAAAAAATTGAAGCAATATTTCAATCACATCTGTGTGATAATCATGAGAGTAAACCAGACAGCAAATAACCCAATTCGCTGCTTTTTAGCTCACCTTAGCACGAAGTGCTGAGGGTGAGCTATTGTGATCGCTCACCGTCCGTCGTCCGTCTGTCCGTCCGTCCGTCTGTCTGTCCACAATTACTAAAAAATCTTCTCCTCCCAAACTATAAGGTCTAGAGCCTTGAAATTTTGTATGTAGTATTGTCTCAATGCCCTCTACCAAAATACTTCAAATAATTGTGCTTATAGAAAAATTGGCCCTATGTTGTGGGGTTTAAGGTTTCACACTGAAACACAGTTTTCTCAAGGACTATTTGGCCTAGAGTCTTGAAATTTTGCATGACTTTACATCTCATAGACCTCTAACAGAATACTAAAAATCATCACATTGCAAGGAAAGAAGCCCTATGTTATGGGTTCTGGAATTTTCAAGTGAGGAATTGTTTTGACCAGGTAGATTTTATCACATATCGTTGGTGGGGAGTCAAATCCTCGTAACTACAGCTTGAATAAGCTGGAGTTACGAGGTTTTGACTCCCCCACTGACAATATCATATCCCTATAATCAGATTATGCAGATCATAATACTGATAAAGAATGCATGGAGCAAACAGTGTTTGTTTACTGATCTAGGGATCAACTAAATACTTTAACCCTTTCCTGGAAAGACCTTGTTTTGAAGTCCCTATTAGAAAAGGCTTTGGAAATTAATGAGTCAAATGAAGAAAGTGCTGGTTCTCCTTTTACCTCAATATTTTATTTAATTTTATTCAATATTTTATATGCTAGTTCATTGTAAACGAATCCTATTTGTACGGCTGTCAATTTTGTATTCTTAACTTTCAAATTGGGACAGTCTATTTCCTTTCTTTACCTTTCTGTATGGGAAAGCATTATGCCCTTTCTCTACCATACACAGGTTTGCCTCACCGACAGAAAAGGCTTGTAAATGATATGGTAAAAGAAGAAAATGTTGATAACTTGATAGCCTGTGTTGTCTCATTTTGCCTCATCATTTTCTCTGCATTTTTATACATGAATGCAGTCTTTATCAACACCTGTTTTATCATCTACAGCAGCTTTTAATTATGTCTGCTCTTATGTTATGTTGTTTGGAAAAGGTTTTACCATAACCAAATCCTTACTGTTCAATGAATATTTCCCCTATGTTGTGGGTTCCATATAAATGATAGAGGGCAATGTTTGACAATCTTTTCAAGTTGTTAAGGCCTGAAGATAATTTTTTTGCCTCGTTTAAGAACTTTTAGAATTATTCCTATGCTTTAGGCTCTTGCATTTTGTACAGAAAAAAGTGCATATAAGTTGTGTGTGTCATATTGTCTTGTTAAACAGATTAGTTCAAGTTATCATTTTGCTTTGAAAATAAGCTCTACCATGAGGTATTCTAGATTTAAAAAAGCGGGAACAGGTTTAAAATTGTCTTAGAATTTCCAAACTTTCTATGGTTTCTAAATATTATAGCCCAATGACCTTTTTCCAAGATTAATGCTTCAATTTGTCTATGTGCAATGGAAATTCAGCAATATGTTGTGGATTTTCTGATTTTAAATACAGATATATTGAAAAATCTTTGACAATCTTTTCCGAAATTGTGCTTTGAAATTAAGTGTGTACCATTGTCGTATGACTCCTTTTCAAAATCCTCTTTTCAAAATCCTCGGAGATTTAAAAGGTTTGTTAAAAAGTATGTCTCAGGGCGCTCTAAGGTGAGCGATATAGGACCATCTTGGTCCTCTTGTTTTCCAAAAGTGTTGATTAATAGCTGATATCCTTTAAACAAGACTGACCAAGAATAAATTCTATTATTGAGCTTTTGCCAAACAACACAGCATTACACTGGTCATGATTAAAAGTTGTTACAAAAGTCAGAATAGATGTTACTGAAAACAAAATCTGTTGCAAAATGATCTGAGAAAATATTTAAAAAAAAAAAAAAGAAAATGCTGATTACAAGCATTTTCATCTTTTCCCTCGATATTTTCTGTGTCATGATATACATATATACAAAAAATCCATACTAGTTTATAAACGTCAAATTTGTCTAGTGCAGCTTTCAACCTTGGGTGGTCAAAAACCTTGTTTGTTGGGACAGGATTTTGGCATAAAGGCTTTGTGACAGAAAACATTGCAAAGTGGATAAAGTAGTGTTTACTTTAAAATATATGATTAGGAAAAATCTGTTGTGTTTACTCAATCCAAAAGTGCTATCATTGTTGTTGAAAGCATTGACCCCTTACCAGATTAAATCTGGTTTTCTGAATGTAATGCTGCTAACCAAAAAGCACAGAGAAAACATTACTAGTATTTACATAGAGTATGTAGAAAATGATATTTTTGTGCTATGTTCAATTGTTCACTTGAATTAGAAAATAAAATGAACAGAAATTTGGAATTTGGATATAAAATCATAGAATTTGTTGAATATGAAATCTGGATAGAATAGATACACACAAAAATGTTAATTATAGATTATCCAGTATTTAGCATTTTCTGCAATACAATGGCAAAATAAATATGAATTTATGATAGATGTCACATTTTTATTTTCAAACATCATCCTGTGAAGATTGAAGAACAACATAAACTCTATCCCAAACAAGCCCAGTCTATGAGGTCTATGTGTGTAGGTGAAGACGGATCTTGACCCATGCTCGTCTAAAATGACACTTACTCACAAAGATACGTTTCTCCAGATCCAATATCAAATTCAAATTACCAGTATATTGTACATGTATATGAAAAAAGTCACTGTTGCGTTTTGCCTCAATATAGATCAACAGGTCTGAGCCAGGAATTTTGTAATGTTGAAGCCCAAGGCGTATTATCGAGACCATATGACGCATTTTTGACGCCCAATAACAGAAAAGGCTTTGGAAAATATTGTGGAAAATGAAGAAATTGCTTGTGACAAGCAATTTCTTCATTGCCCTGAATGTTTTCTACCCACATGTACCCAGTGAGACCAGAAATGTAATATTAAATTGGTTGAAATTATCCTCTGTAATATCTTAGAATTTGGAAGAGTCAAAATTGTTGTCATATGGCAATGGGTTCATGGGGTTCCAGGGCATCTAGGGATCTGTTTTCCACAATTTTGCTTGTAAAGACCACTGGGCACACTTTAAAAAATAAGTATGTTGAAGTCAGGGCTTCCAGGCCTCCGCCTAGCTACGCGCCTGATCAAGATCTAATCTAAATCAAGGCTGTTCTAAATTGTGTTGGTGAATGAGTAATCTAGAACTGTCTTAATTAAGTCAAGAATTTTGAATTTAGACTAGAGTCTAATTCTAAATTTAGGGCCGCGGCCTTAGCGCAGTTGGTAGCGCATCTGACCCTCATTCGAGAGGTCCCGGGTTCGATACCCGGCCGCGGCTAATACCCTGTCTGACAAAATAGTCACCCACCAATGGGTTTGAAATCGTTAACCTAAGTGGGCGAGCAGCTGGAGGCTCGGTAAGGGTGTTGTGGTAGTACTGGTTTGAGAAACAACAGGAATCCATGGATAGGTGCTCCAGCCGCCGCGATATGACCCTGGTAGTTGAAAACGGCGTAAAACCCCAATAATCTCAAACTAATTCTAAATTTAGAATTCGTTGGTGAATACTGTTCCGATAATGACGCCTTTTGACGCAACCCAAGACAAATCTTTCGAAAACATTGTGGGAAATGAAGAAAGTGCTCGTGACAAGCAATTTCTTCATTTTCCACAATCTCTACTCCACAGAAAGACACAACACGTAAATTTTCATTCACTTCAAATTATCCTTTATAACAGATTTGAATTTGGGCCAGTCTAAATTTTGCCGTCATGTAATGAATTTTGGTACTTTTCCACGCGACCAGTTACATATCGTCGATGTTATTGCAAAACATTGTAACTCTAGCTTGCTTGAAACTGGAGTTACGAGATTTTGCAATTACACTGACGATATGCGAATAAATTCCATTGTCAACAATGTTATTTCGATAATAAAAAATCACGAAGCTTAGTGGAAATCTTTTTATTGACAAATATTGGCTGTCATTTCATAGAATTCAGTAATCAGGGATTTTTAGGCTAATATATTTGACGATTGTGGACCCTTATCCGAGTTTTCTCTGATGAAATTCGCTCTTTGATATGTTGATGTCGCTCTTTTAGCGACATCAACATATCAAAGAGCGAATTTCATCAGAGAAAGCTCGGATTATGTGGACCCGAAATTGGTCAAAATGGCAGGAATTAAACATCCAACAATCTTCACATGAATTGAATAAATGATTGAACCACTTTTCGAATCATGTCGTATTTTCGGTAAATTTTTAGCGTACCGGGACTTTATGTCCGGGGAGCTATTGTCACACCGCTAGTGTCGGCGTCCCGTCTCGTCCCGTCGCGTCTTCACTTGATAAACTTGGGACCAGTTTCATCAAAATATTTAAGACGTATTTTTGACTTACCGAAAACTTACGACAAGTTTAGAGTAAGAAACACGTATCGCCATTCTATCAAGATCTGAGTTATGCGATTGTGTGATAAGCGATTTTTAAGACACTGGTTAGTCAAAAATACGTCTTAAATGTGATGATGAAACAGGCCCATGGTCTTTATCTCAGACACTATTAGAGATACAGCCTCGTTTTTTCACACATGGGTACTTCCCACCAAGACCTTTCAATTGAGCCAATGACCTTTTGCATTGTGACATTGACCTTGGAGTTTGACATACTTTAAAAAAAATTAACCCGAGTTATACCTCATGCACTATTACAGATAGAGCTTTGATATTTCACACATGGACCTTGGTCTTTGACCTTGATCTTTGACCCTGGACTCTGTTTTTGTGACAAGCTCCCGATTGGGCGAGCTACATTGTCCGCGGACAACTCTTGTTAAAATAAATCTAATTTCATGTTGATAAAGTCAACTGGTCAACAGCCTTTCCCTATTTTGCCTCATTTTTTTCCCAAGCTTATTTTTTAGATGCGTAATAAAGCCCCACTGTTTTGGAGGTTAGAATGTGATTGAGTAGCACTCCGTCCATAATGATTGTCGCAGACAGCGTCTTGACTGTGACAACATCACGGTGATTTCTTTTTTAAACAACGACCCACCCCACCAATAACAGGCAAAATTAACTGTATAATTACAACAGAATAGACAGAGAGTTGCCGCCTCAAGTAGGTGTACCTATGGTGGGTAGAATGTGATTAGCTATTGTTTTATCCATTATTGTTTGATCCATTATTGTTTCAGACAGTGTCTTAACTGTGACAACATCACGGTGATTTCTTTTTTAAACAGAGACCCACCCCACCAATAACAAGCAAAATTAACTATAATTACATCAGAATAGACAGAGAGTTGCCGCCTCAAGTAGGTGTACCCATGGTGGGTAGAATGTGATTAGCTATTGTTACATCCATTATTGTTTCAGAAAGTGTCTAACTGTGACAACATAACGGTGATTTCTTTTTTAAACAGCGACTCACCCCACCAATAACAAGCAAAATTAACCGTATAATTACAACAGAAATGAATAGACAGAGAGTTGGTTGGCAGCAAAGTATAAGCTCATAATTATGATGTAAGTGTACTTTGTAGCCCAGAAAATATTGAGACAAAAGCAGAAAATGCTGATAATCAGCATTTTCTTCTTTTGTCTCAATGTTTTCACAAGCCCTTTCTATCATTTTCTAACAGGTGCGTCAAAAGTTTCGTTGTTTTGGAGGTTAGAATGTGATAAGTATAGTATTCCGTCCATTATTGTCACAGAAAACGTCGTAACTGTGACAACATCACGGTGATTTCTTTTTTAAACAACGACCCACCCCACCAATAACAGGCAAAATTAACTGTATAATTACAACAGAATAGACAGAGAGTTGCCACCTCAAGTAGATGTACCCAGGGTGGGTAGAATGTGATTAGATATTGTTTTATCCATTATTGTTTCAGACAGTGTCTTAACTGTGACAACATAACGGTGATTTCTTTTTATACAGCGGCCCACTCCACAAATAACAAGCAAAATTAACTATATAATTACAACAGAATAGACAGAGAGTAGCCGCCTCAAGAAGGTGTACCCATGGTGGGTAGAATGTGATTAGATATTGTTTCATCCAGTATTATCACAGACAGTGTCATAACTGTGACAACATCACTGAGATTTCTTTTTTAAACAATGACCCACGCCACCAATAACAGGCAAAATTAACTGTATAATTACAACAGAATAGACAGAGAGTAGCCGCCTCAAGTAGATGTACCCATGCTATGATGGTGGGTAGAATGTTATTAGCTATTGTTACATCCATTATTGTTTCAGACAGTATCTCAACTGTGACAGCATAACGGTGATTTCTTTTTGAAACAACGATCCACCCCACCAATAACAAGCAAAATTAACTGTATAATAACAGCAGAGTAGACAGAGAGTTGTCGCCTCAAGTAGATGTACCCATGATGGGTAGAATGTGATTAGATATTGTTTAATCCATTATTGTTTCAGACAGTGTCTCTACTGTGACAACATAACGGTGATTTCTTTTTTATACAGCGACCCACCCCACCAATAACAAGCAAAATTAACTGTATAATTACAACACAATAGACAGAGAGTTGTCGCTTCAAGTAGGTGTACCCATGGTGGGTAGAATGCGATTAGCTATTGTTTCATCCATTATTGTTTCAGACACCGTCTTTTAAAACTGTGACAGCATAACGGTGATTTCTTTCTTAATAAGCGATCCACCCCACCAATAACATGTAAATTACAACAGAATAGACAGAGAGTAGCCGCCTCAAGTAGGTGTACCCATGGTGGGTAGAATGTGATTAGATATTGTTACATCCATTATTGTTTCAGACAGTGTCTTTTAAAACTGTGACAGCATAACGGTGATTTCTTTCTTAAACAGCGACCCACCCCACCAATTACGAGCAAAATTAACTGTGTAATTACAACAGAATAGACAGAGAGTTGCCGCTTCAAGAAGGTGTACCCATGGTGGGTAGAATGTGATTAGATATTGTTTAATCCATTATTGTTTTAGACAGTGTCTTAACTGTGACAACATAACGGTGATTTCTTTCTTAAACAGCGACCCACTCCACCAATTACGAGCAAAATACCTGTATAATTACAGCAGAGTAGACAGAGAGTTGTCGCTTCAAGTAGGTGTACCCATGGTGGGTAGAATGTGATTAGATATTGTTTCATCCATTATTGTTTCAGACACCGTCTTTTAAAACTGTGACAGCATAACGGTGATTTCTTTCTTAAACAGCGACCCACCCCACCAATTACGAGCAAAATTAGAGTTGCCGCCTCAAGTAGATGTACCCATGCTATGATGGTGGGTAGAATGTGATTAACTATTGTTACATCCATTATTGTTTCAGACAGTGTCTCAACTGTGACAGCATAACGGTGATTTCTTTTTGAAACAACGACCCACCCCACCAATAACAGGCAAAAATAACTGTATAATTACAGCAGAATAGACAGAGAGTTGTCGCCTCAAGTAGATGTACCCAGGGTCGATCTGTTGGTAGTACATTGTAACCTTGTAGTGTGACTGTCGTGGTGTAGGGTGGGTAGGTTACCAGCATTAACAGCGCCAACATTAACGATATCCTGTTTTGGGAACCATCGTTAGTAGTACTATCTCGAGAGCTGTTATGTCGACGTATTTTGTAGAACAGGACGGCATTTCCGAACAAGACGACGAATCCAGGAACGATGAGTAACCATAGAAACGTGATTATAGTTGTGATTTCCGTTTTGATTTCAGGACGATATGGGCATATTTTACTTGTGTATGTCTTATCCAGGAATACCACGTATACAGAGATGATAAGCAACACCATAACTACTGACGTCAACAAACAAACGTTTTTGTTTCTACTCGGGAGAACGTTACTAGCCGCGCCTCTAATCACGACTATACATCTTTCAATTGTTACCATGGAGACTGTCCACAGAGACGCAGACGCCGCAAATATCGACAGCCACGTGCTCAACTTACAAATTGGCACTGACACTTCATAAGGCGACACTCTCCAGCAGATGTTGACAGACATACGCGATGGTACGGTTGTCCACAGCAGGAGCATGTCAAACACGGCCAAAAACGCCAACAAAAACACCGGCTTGTCGCGTAGATTCTTCCGAGACAGTAGAATTATGTTCATAATGTTACCGAACGTTCCCGTGATCATTAGGCTTGGTGGTAGTATGTAGTAGATCCACTGTGTTAATATACAAACACCGTCGTCAACCGGCAGACATTGCTGTTTGGTTATGTTTCCACTGTGGTTCATATTTGTTATAACACTGTAAATAAAGAGTTAAAAAATCAAGCTGGGATCTAGAAAAGAACCCCGTATGACATTTGAGTGCAGCATGGTCCATATATTGAACCAGACCAAGCGTAGCTCGGGAGGTTGCTAGAGGGTCTGGGGGCATGCCCCATAGAAAATTTTGAATTCTAAGAAGCAATTTCCTACAATTTGGTTACTTTCAGACAGCATTTTATCTGCTTCTGGAGCCTCCAATTTTTCTGGACCTTTCTTGAAGGAAAATATGGGTGTATTTTTTTTTTGGGGGGGGGGGGGCATAGGACATGCTTGCCCCACCTTCTAAATTATTGGGGGGAGGGGCAGCCCCCCCTCTTCCTACGCCAGTGCCTTGACATGAATTACACATGGCTGGGACAATAGAATGTTTAAGATTGGGCTATGATCTGAAAACAACAACAACAACAACAACAAAAAAAAACGGGTTCATGGATGCTCTCTTGCGGCTACTTCATGACATTCATATTGTTGAGAACAACATCGATCTTGATTAGACTGTGCATATGCACATGCTGATCTAGATCATAATGATTATGTTGGTCCAAAATACCCGCATAATTTAGTCCTTTTAGAAATCCCGGCTCAATTGTACACATTCATTTTTAACAGAATTTATCTAGCAAAGAACCTTAGATATACGTACACATAGAACTTGTTTCTGTATTTATAATTCCCTAATATGTCCAATACTAAATGCAACTAATTAAATCACCACTTGTTCTTTTTTCGACAATATTTCCAGTGATATTAATCATTATTATGCTTTAAAATGGTCTCAATGCCAATTCAAGTTGCATTAGTATACCCTGGGCATAACATAAGTAGAGGACTGTGAAATGTCACGAAGTCACGCGGTTCGAAAAACAAATTAACCAGTTTTAATACTATCGACAACAGAAGTCGCGAAACTGCTGTTAATTATGCCTGATAATAACTTCTGTTAGAATTGTAGCAGACTCCTACGTTAAAAACACTCTTGTACAATACGCAGGGGAGACTGGATCAAAGTCTTGGTCACAATGTTATTGACCATAAGAACTGGGGTGAGTATGATTTTCAGTAAAATCAGAAAAAGATGTTGAGTTATGTACCCTTGAATTTGTCAAAATTGTTGTTTTCGCCTTTTTTCGATTTTGCTTACAATTAAGCATCTACAATTATTGACCAATAGAGGCGAAACTATAAGATTTTGGATGAAAATGATCTTCAGTAAAATCGGATAAGGAAGTCGTGAGTTACATGCCATTGGATTTGACAAAATTTTGGCATCTACAATTATTGACCAATCAAGACAAAACTTGGACACATGGTTGGGGACCACACGATCTTGGATAAGTTTGATTTCATTTTGATCAGACCAGAAAGTGATGAGTTATGTGCCGTTGAATGTAACGAAAATTTGGTTTTCGACTGTTTTCGACTTTGTGTACTCTCTAGCATCTGTATTTATTGTCTAATTAAGATGATGTGTTGGTGACCATAAGGTCTAAAGACGCAATCCCAGTTAAAGGGGACAATTGATGTCTCCGGCCTTTGATATGTTTTAGCTGCAAATAGTCAACATTATATAAATGCCCACCACATTTATTTTCATCCACCACCTATAGCCGCCGCGATATGACCCTGGTAGTTGAAAACGGCGTAAAACCCCAATAAACTCAAACTCCACCACCTATAACTAAAAATTTTTCTATAATTTACGTTCGTAAGAACTCCATTTCTTATGAAAATCATGTGACAATCAAACTAGGGGGTACGAAAAACCGATGTCTCCGGGTATAAATTCTAACTATCAAACCAAAAATGTCAATTTCAACAATAAGTTATCCTAACAGAACTGTCCCAATCTTGTACAGAAAACATAGAGCTCCAAAACGATACCAAGATTTATGTAAAAAATGTAATGCGAAATTTGTAGAACAGCATTGAGTCGTTGTCTCCAAAATTCAAAAACGTACGGGACACTTTCTTTAAAGCTTAGAAACACTGACATAAATCTACGTTTAATGCATTAATCTAGCTCAATCTAGTATAAATATATATTATCAAAATAAAGTCGTATTTTGATATACCTTTGTCAGTATTTTTAAACAATCAACATGCTTCTTAAACAATTTACCGTAATTTTAACCCCGTAACGTACGAGGCAAGAACTAAAGTAGCTGTAGTTAAAAAATGTGATATTATATAATAGTTTAATTCTTCAAGTAACATCACTATTCGAAGTCTCTTCAAATATGATAAAAAGAATTATGCCGATTACTATAATAGCATTGATACAGCAGGCCAAATAAAGTTTGGTACACATTAAAAAGTGACGTACGAGTCCATAACGTTCGAGGCAATTTTTAGTTTTCAGTTTTTAGCTCCACTGGCCTTCAGGCCAGCGGGCTATTGTCATGGCGCTGTGTCCGTCGTGCGTGCGTCCGTCCGTGCGTCCGTCCGTCCGTCCGGTCGTCAACTTTTTCTTTAAAAATCTTCTCCTCAGAAACCACATGATGGATTTCAATCAAACTTCACAGGAATGATCCCTAGGTGGTCCTCTATCAGATTCCTAAATTTCATTCTGATTGAACTAGAAAGTCTGGAGTTATCTTCCCTTGAATTAATAAATGGCTGTTATGACTTTGTTTTCACTCTAGCCACTACAAATATTTATCAATCAAGACAAAACTTGGTCAGAATGTTGGTGCTGATAAGATCTTGCATGAGTGCAATTTTCAGCTTGATCTGAATATTATGTCTTGAGTTATGTGCCCTTGAAATTGGCAAAATTACCATTTTTGACCATATTTTTACTCAAACAACCATAAATATCCATCAATCAACACGAAATTTTCATGTAATCTTACTGGCCATAAGATCTTGCATGTTTGTAATTTTCAGCTTCATAGGAATCTTAAATCATGATTTTTCTGCCCTTGAATTTGACAAAATTGCTGTTTTCGACTTTGATTTTACACTCTTTACATCCACAAATATTGAACAATCAAGTCAAAACTTAAACGAGATGTAGGTGAAGTTAAGATCTTGCTTTAGTGTGATTCTTAGCTAGATAGGAATATAAAATCCTCAGTTATATGCCTTTCAATTTGACAAAATTGCTAATTGTGACTTTTTTCTCACTCTAACAGCCAAACTCACTCTATTAAAGACAAAGCTTGGTTACCAATTGATCTTATACGAGTGTGTTTTCAGTTTTCCAGTTACTTTGTAATTGCTTTAAGAGCAACAAGTTTTGAAAAATTTAGTCAAAACTTGATATGACAAGAAATTCAGGTTTCATCAGCCATTTGCATTAATTTTGGAATATGGTATTTCCCCAATTCTATTTTTAGCTCAAAATCTATTTTTAGAAATATGAAATATTTTGGAGTAATTAATGGTCTGTCAATTTAGATCTGTTTGGAAGATGGAAAATCTTAATTGCTAGTATCATCCAAAGCTGGAATGTTCTACCATTTCCTTTTACCCTTTCTCAAATGGCAAACATATAGTTTTACTTTCTTTGCTTCAAGAACAAAACATTTTGAACAATCTAGTTTTGTAACTTTCTTTTTGCTCTATGAAACACAAGCATTGAACAATCTAATCTAATCTTGGATTAAATATTACATGAAACTCAGGCCTGTGGAGCGACTCAAGACCTTCAGGTCTTCTAGTTAAATTGCTGAAATGGAACGTTTCCTGTGCTTTATTTATGTATTGTGGGTTCCTTAATGGCTCCAGTTTAAGCAAAATATATTTTAATGCACATAATAGACTGTACACGTACTCGTACTAGTCTCGTACGTAATGGTATTATAATTACGCTTAATTGATACTATTTTTACAATATTGAGGAAAGTTCCACAAAATATGCCGGTTTTTGTTGATATATATAGGAATGTATTCATATCCATATACATAACACTAGATTGATGCATTAAAATAAATTATTTCAGCGTTTTTTACCTTTATAAAAAAGTGTCCCGTACGTTTTCGTATATTGGATCCATCAGATTCAAGGATGTCTAGCAAATTTTGGATAACATTTCGCTTAATTTTGCAGTTATTACACATACCTCATGTGTCAAAACAATACGAACATCTCAACTTTTATAAATTGAAATTAATTTGGCTAGGAAGTTTTAATTTGTAAAACAACACACCCAGATGGCTTATAGAGTTGTATTTATTTTCATTTATTCATTTCATTATATTTTTTTTGACAAAGTGTCTGGCAAATGGATATTGCGTGATAATATTATGATTTGATTGAAAAGGTAATAACACAGAGGCTGTGGTGTTAAAGAAAAGAAAGCATATTACGTACGGGACAAGCTGTAGTTACGTTCGGGACAGACCAGTTTTAAACTTTTGTTGATTTGTAATAAATCATTGACTTTCCATTTCTGCATATCGATTAAGGGAATAACTCATTGCTTTTGTTTAACAATACAAGAGAAAATTAAAGGTTGTTTGGTGTATTTTAGAAGAGTTGGAAGTAGTCAACGTTCTAAAATAAAGGAATTGTACAAGGATGGCCGTTTTGTATTTTCATTCGCATAGGTACAATTTACCATTTTCACCCATATTTTCAATTGATTCACATTTTACAAACAAATACTCATCAAAATGTATCGGATATATTATTCTTTAGGCATTACTACATTTCACAAAGGGGTCTATTTAAAATACGCAATTTTTATGCACACATTCGGTCATTTAACAGTCTATAACTCCAAAACTAGGCAAGCCCACTTGACAAAACAAGAGATATTTGCGCTGAAGATGTGATCCATGAAGAAAATTTGTCCAGAATAAGCGAATGGTAAAATAAAAAAAATCGAAAAAAAAAAAAAAAAAAAAAAAAAAAAATAGTCAATTGTCCACTTTAACTGGGATATCGTCTAAAGATGACCTCGAATTTCGGTCGGATCAGATCAAAAAGTCATGAGTCATGCGCCCTTGAATTTGACAAAATTACCGTTTTCTACGGTGGCACTAAGGTGACATGTGAGTTTTTCCTTTTTTTGCAAGAAAAAAGAAAAACGCAAAAACAATGCTGGTAGATTTCTAGTTTTAGTCGTGGTCACGGCTCAGTGATTTGGTTTTGAGCGTTTTTTACGAAAAGAGAAAAATGCTCACCAACATTGTTTTTGCGTTTTTCATTTTTTGGAGAAAAAAAGAGAAACGCAAAAACAATATTGTTTTCGCGGTTTTTTTCTTCAAAAAATGAAAGACGCTCACCAGCATTATTTTTGTGTTTTTCTTTTTTCTTAAGAAAAATGAAAAACTCACATGTCACCTTTAATTAGTGCCACCGTAGTTTTCACTTTGTCTTTAGTCTAATAATTATTGATCAATCAAGACAAAACCTAGACATAATGTTGGCCAACATAAGATCCTGGATGATTCTGAATTTCGGTGTAATTGGACAATAATTTGCTGAGTTATATGCCTTTGAATTTGATGAAATTGTCATTTTTACTTTTATTTACTCCATAAATAGTGACCAATCAAGATGAAACTTGGATACAATATGACCCACGAAACGTTGTTTGTTTGTCCGTACTTTCGTCACGGCTAACTAGATAAAAGCGTTCCCTATTATTATATGCGACAAAGCCAAAGGAGAACGAATGGCTTATCTAAGTACACATAATAAGAGGCTACAAGAAAAAAAAATATAATAAGATATCATGAATTCGTTATTTGTAATCACTTTGTTGTGGGTACTCATTGAATTTGTCTCTATGAGACTTGGGGTTTGCAATAAAAGTAAACATTTTAGGATACTTTTATCCCCTCTTATCTGTTACTCTGTTTGATTAAAAATTTCAAGAAGTAAAGATGAATGATACTCAATATATTGAATCGACAGACAAAGGTCAACATTTTATTCTATCACTCTTTCCCAATTAAGCTCTGTTTTTGACATCTATCATGATTACGAGTTTGTTTTTGGAAAATAATGAGAGAAAAGAAAAAAAATGTTTATAATCAACATTGGCTATATCCCCTGAAATACTCCCCCATGCCATGTCACTCAAAACCGTAGGCTCCTTTTCATTAATTTTGTCATTCGAACTCAAATTTGACAGATTTTCTAAATGTTGTCACCTGGGGAAGGGTTAATTGTGCTTGTCCAAATTGATAAGTATGAGTATTAATAATTATCTTCACAGATGTGAAAAAACCTAATCTGTAACAGGACTTTCATTATAATCAGGAATATTTCTAAGGAACTATGTTGGTTTTGCTTTGTGTGATTCCTTAGTTGAGACCCATTGCGCTAAGGGACATTCTAGAAAGCCCCAAAAGCCAATAGATGACTGTACCAATTTGAAATCTGATTCATTGATCATGTAGTAGGCTGATCAGGATCAATGAATCAGATTTCGAATTGGTATTGTCTGAATTCATGGTTAACCCAGTCTCACATAATGCCGCTTCTTGACGTCCCAAAAGAGTATGGCTTTGGGAAATATTATGGAAATTGAACAAATTGCTTGCGACAAACAATTATTATTTTCTATCAAGAAAGACCATCAGCTATAGCATTTCACTCCATCGAAATTGTCATGTGCAACATCATTGAATTCGAAACAGTCAAATGTTTTTCTGTGTGGTAATGGGTTAAGATAGTTCATCTCTGATTAGTTCCATGTGACATCGGGATTTCTCGTGCGACGGCGTTAACATTCGTTGTATCCACACCTAGTTGGGCGACGCCATAAACATTCGGCGGTGGAACGTCACGTTCCACCGCCGAATGTTTATGGCGTCACCCGAATAATTATGACGTGGCGTTAATCTGATTAGGTACCTTGAGGCACCTACATGAGCATCAGAAAGAAAGGTGTTGCGTTCTACCGTGTAGTTTGTACATTCAGAAGACAATGGAAATAACGGATGTGGTAAAGATGTTACCTACGACTGGGATTTTATTTTTGTGTGTTTTGAGTTTTATAAACGGTAATAATTTTACCATATTTTCATAATTTGCTTTTTTACTTAACGAATACCAAACACTACATAGTTTTGTCACCAAATGTTGAAAAAAAAATATGAGAAAATGCCGATAACCATAATTTTCTCCTCCTTTCTCCGTATTTTCTGCGCCAGCTTATATTGAACACATCTATCTTTTTATAATAATATATATATAAAATCCACGTTGTGATTTAGCAGAGGTACTTTTCTGACTTTGACGTCCCTGGAGCAGAAATCTGTGGAAAACACTACATTATTTAAGAAAATGCATAATTCGATGCCTTAGAAAAATAAGGTACTTACGACCTTTTATGATGCATACATTTTTGGAAAGGACATTTCAAGCTCTAAATATGGTGCAAATTTCATAGACATTTGAACTTGTCATGCTGACCAATTTGGCTGTAGAAAAAGGTCGTTTATGCTTATTTCTTTTAGAAATAAAATTGTTTTTTCCCAATTTTCTCAAAACTATGTTTTTTCAAGATAATGAAAAATTGTGGAAAATGAAAAAAAAATTTAATACTTGTGACAAGCAATTTATTTAGTTCCCACCATGTTTCCTGACGTAAAAGCATACACGATTTGAATTGCTTGAAATTGTCGTCTGCAACATTTTTGAATTTGGAGAAGTCTAAAATTTTGCTGTTTAGTAATGGTACATGAAGCCAGATTTTCACGCTCTATCCCATCAACAAAACCCTACTTTATCTGTTCAGGTCAAATACTCTCGAGGGGTAAGATCGTCACTATGAGTTCTCAATGGTCAGACTGGGCGGGGTCAAGAGTCGTCGATGGTCACTATAATACAAGTGCTGATAGCTGCGACTGCTGTGCCGCCACCAACAGCCAATCAGATCCCTGGTTACAAGTGGATTTAGGCGATACGTTTATCGTAACTCGAGTGCTCGTGTATGGTCGTACAGATGGTCGGACAGACGGACTCTACGCTGGTGAGTCAGTACATAAAACATTCTTTAGACATCAACACCATGGTGAATCATGTGACTACAAACGTCAACAAACAACCATTTGTCGGTGTTATTGCAAAACCTCGTAAATCCAGCTTGATTAAAGCTGGTTTTACGAGGTTTTGCAATAACACCGACAAATTGCAGGATATATCATATAATAATTATTATCTACGATATGATTCAAATGAGTACGCCTACCCAAACGTCACAACGGAATTCCGTTGGGGGTTCAATCCATAGCCGCAGTGAGAGAAAATTCTTTCAGACATTCGTCTCCCACCAATGGATAATCGTAATCCTTTTTAAGTAGGATGAGCACTAATGTAGCAGCAGCTCGTTTATTAACCATTTCCCAAACGACAAAATTTTAGGGTGATCCACTTCAAAAACTGCCACAAATTACAAAATATAAGTAAGAAAATCTATTAAAGATAAAATTTGTGTAAATATGGCATAGAAAATATTAAGACAAAAGGAGAAACTGCTGGTTATCAGCAGTTTCTTCTTTTGTTTCAATGTATTCCCAGGCCTTTCTATTAGAGGCGTCAAAACCAGGTCTTATTTGGGAAAGGGTTAAGTAAAGTTAATTGTGAGGGAAATGCCCAAAATCCATGGTTAGGTCTTCGCCTGCGCTCTATGACTTACTAGATCTAGTGGTAAAAAGGTGTTAAACTAAAAATGCGCAACATAAATTTTTAGATTCATGTCAACAGATTCTAAAACCATTCTTACATTCATAAATTATGTTGTCTCTTTCTTTCCCTTTCAGATAACCTTACCGACTTGATCATCACGACGGATCATGATCGGTTTACCCCACCACACTACATCTGGAGTCTGATCGACACCTTCTATAACTACGCATTTGACAGACCAGTCTCTACCAGATATATAACACTCAGTCTTCCAGGAATACGGCGTCTCGTAATATGTGAATTGGACGTTTATAATGGTAGGTAAATTAATCCGAGCGACATCAACATATCAAAGAGCGAATATTTCATCAGAGAAAACTCGGATTATATGTAAATATACTGACATGCAAAAGAAAATGTGCATTTGGTGACAGGAACATATTGTGTGTTTTAATTCAAACAAAATGATATCATAATTTATGTGGTATCAAAATTATCAAAAATGTATTACCCGGTAACTGAAGATCGTAAATACTTTTTATAGAAATTGGGCCATTAACAGACGTTTGCTTTACATGTAAAGAGAGTGAAAAGTAAAAGTTGATCCATATATGTAGAGGGCAAACATTATACCCAATTTATATTGAATTACGGGACAGCCATGTACCAAAGGAAAAATGCTGCCAATCTGCAACTTTTACTTTTCATTCTCTGTTAATTAAACGTCTGTTAATGACCATTTCAGTCACATGCAAATTATCCTACAGTTGAAACATTTGTAAATTTTGATACCAATGTGATGTTATTTTTGTCACACGCACACTTTCTTTTGCATGTCAGTATATGAGAGCACTTGCTACTTTTCAATTGTCACACTAATTGTCAGTTTTCGCGGACTCATATTATCATCAATCAAGATTACGACTGACTTCAATCGTTTATGAGAAGTGTTAGATCTATATCATTGTGTCGCTTTCTAAAATTCCTGCATCAGTTTTGATTCAATTCATTCCTTGTCAAAATATAGGTCAGAATGCATAAGATACGTAAATTATTAGATCTAATACAACATTTTCTAAGATTTTGTATTTTATAATTTATACCAGATCGTGTGATTTCACAAGGGAAGCCTGTAACCATGAGTTCAGAGATTTTATCAGACACGGGTGGACTAGCTGTTGATGGAATTACGGATACAAACGCTGCACAATGTAAATGTTGCGCTACATCTAGGTGTTATATGACATATCGCTGCTTTTCAACAAA
This sequence comes from Fragum sueziense, assembly GCA_963680895.1. Classification (NCBI taxonomy): domain Eukaryota; kingdom Metazoa; phylum Mollusca; class Bivalvia; order Cardiida; family Cardiidae; genus Fragum; species Fragum sueziense. The sequence continues at coordinate 20,479,332 of OY804596.1, read as the reverse complement.
AACCTAGTAACTGCAGCTTACAACAAGCTGCAGTTATCAGGTTTTTTTTTGTAGAAAAGCGACGATATTTATATCTTATGATTTGTACCAGATTGTGTGACATCACAAGGTAAGCCTGTAACCATGAGTTCAGAGATTTTATCAGACACGGGTGGACTAGCTGTTGATGGAATTACGGATACAAACGCTGCACAATGTAAATGTTTCGCTACATCTAGGTGTTATATGACATATTCATATTCTATAATTTGTACTAGATCGTGTTATATCACAAGGGAAGCATGTTACCATAAGTTCAGAGATATTGTCAGACACAGGCGGACTAGCTGTTGACGGTATCACGAATACAGACGCTGCACAATGTAAATAATGTGTTACATCCATGTGTTTTTTGACATATTCATATTTTACATTTGTACTAGATCGTGTTATATCACAAGGGAAGCATGTCACCATGAGTTCAGAGATATTGTCAGACACAGGCGGACTAGCTGTTGACGGTATCACGAATACAGACGCTGCACAATGTAAATGTTGTGCTAGAACTAGATGCAATACGACGACGTGGTTACGACTGGACTTGGGGGACTACTACAACATAAACTACATGGTGATTTACGGACGGACAGACGGATGGTATCCGGGACGTAAGTAATTTATTTTGATTTTTTTCAAATAGACAATTATTTGGGCAATTCCAATCAATCAGCAAATGGCGTACAAAACGTCAATCGAAATATGGACATGACTGAATTTAAAGATAATTTCGATTGTCAAATAGAGGGATACACTTGCAACCTTTTAATAGCTATCAACCTTATTTGAAAGACCATACTTTACCAGTCTGTACAAATTTCAAGGCTGCTGCAGATGACAAACTGGATATTGATAAAATATAATTTGTACAGAAAATACTTTAGGCGAATGAGACAAATGTAAATGGATTTGAAAATCGACCTCTTAGAACTTTTAGGGGATGTGTATGGAATAAATGGTTAAAGTCATTAAACTATCGTCAGAGATTAAACCCACATTGTTTCATCGCCATCACGCATATTATTAATGTGTTGAAGATCCTGTTTTTCTCGTACAGTTGCGATAGGTCGAAAAGAATGTTTGGGCAAACATGGATTTTTATCACACAGGTTGATAACTTGATATGGACCCATTTTGGTCACCACAATGGCCACAATTATAAATTTCATATTTACTTAAGAGTTTTGAGGACGTTAAGTAGGAGTTCATTTTGACAACGCTGTAGGAGTCTACGTTCAATGCGAGTGTAAATTTTGAGTTTCGTAAAGGCAAGTCTTCTTCTATCATTATTACATTTATTACAGAGAGCTATGAGGGCATGGAAGTTCGTTTTGACAACACTATCGTACATAGAATACCCGAGTCGTCCGAGTCTCTAAATACGAGCGTACATTTCGAGTTTCGTGTAGCGAGGTCTTCTAGTCCTGTACGTTTTGTACAACTTACTCTGTCCAGACATGATGAGGGGTGTAACTCACAGCTGGTCGTGTGTGAAATACAGTTATACGGGGGTAAGTAAGACCTGACTCAGTCGTTATATTTCGCTGTTTCAACGAAAACCTCGTAACTGCAGCTTGTAATAAGCTGCAGTTGCGATGTTTTTGTTGAAAAGCAGCGATTTATTCCTACAAGATACTTAATTTCATTTCAACCATGCGTCTAACGTTAAACATCCAATTCCTATGTACGATATATACCGTTGAAGTGTTCCATGCAAGTGAGCGTACATTTTGAGTTTCGTGTAGCGAGGTCTTCTAGTCCTGTACGTTACGTACAACTCACTCTGTCAAGGAATGATGAGGGGTGTAACTCACAGCTGGTCGTTTGTGAAATACAGTTGTACGGGGGTAAGTAAGACCTGACTCAGTCGTTGTATGTCGCTGTTTCAACGAAAACCTCGTAACTGCAGCTTGTTTTAAGCTGCAGTTGCGATGTTTTTGTGGAAAAGCGGAAATTTATTCCTACAAAATATTCCTTTCTATTTCAACCATGCGTCTTACACCCAAGTCTAAAGTACGATCTACATGTTTACTGTTGAAGTGTCCCATGCAAGTGACTGTACAATTTTTAGCTACAAGTAGCCAGATCTTTTATTCCTGTACGTTACGTACAACTCACTCTGTCAAGAAATGACGAGGAGTGTAACTCACAGCTGGTCGTTTGTGAAATACAGTTATACGGGGGTAAGTATAGACCGGTAGATTTAGTCCTTCGAAGTACTCAAGTGTTCCATGCAAGTGACTGTACATTTTGAGTTTCGTGTAGCGAGGTTTTCAAGTCCAGTACGTTACGTACAACTCACTCTGTCCAGACATGATGAGGGGTGTAACTCACAACTGGTCGTATGTGAAATACAGTTATACGGGGGTAAATATAGTTAGATTTCTTCCTACAAAATGCTCAATTTCATTTCACTCATGAGCCTAACACCCAAGTCCAATGTACGATAATTATATACTGTTGAAGTGTTTAATGCAAGTGACTGTACATTTAAAGTTTCAAGTAGCGAGGAAGTGTTACGAGCAACTCTGTCTAGACATGACGAGGGGTTTAACTCACAACTAGTCTAGTGTGAAATACAGTTGTACGGGGGTTAGTATAGGGTGGACTCTGTCGTTAGATATATTACAAGTGACTGTACACTTTAAATTTCAAGTAGCGTGATTTTTTAGTACAGCATGTTACATACAAATAATACTCGTACAGAGCTATAGATAAGGGAAGGGGTGTCTTTTCAAAATGCAACATTTCTTATATTGTTTAGCAAACCTTATGTTGTGGGTAGTACTCATTGGAATCGTCTTGTCGAGACAATTCAAATGAACACCACAACACGGGGTTTGGATATAATAAATGTATTTGCCCCCTCTTATCACTTACTTTGAGACTGAGTCGTTTTACGATGAGGGATGCCACTTCCAAATGATGGTGTGTGGAATACAGATATATGGGGGTAAGTGGTCTGTATATTCAACTTGCCAATTGTGGCAGTTGGAAAGCTGTTGATAAGCAAACTATACCCACGTAAGATTAACATACTCATTGATCAATTTGGTTGCAGTCGTGTGCGTCAAATATATACCGGTATTCACACTTTTTGTGGAAAATGTACATAGATGTTCATTTTCAGGCATGCTGTAATTTCATTTTCAGACAGAGTAGTTTCAACAAGAAAGGCTGTGACGATGAGTTCCGAGTTAAACCACGGCGCAGTTGCTCTCAATGCAGTGGACGGCAGGCTCGAACCACAATCTGGCAGTGGCGAGCATTGTGCAGTAACCAAACATACTGCTAACCCATGGTTAAATGTAGATCTTGGCGGTCACTTTGTAATACACCAAGTACAGATTTACGGATTGTCGGACACAAACAATACTTATGGTACGTTAAAACATAATACAATACAAGTTTGGTTTATTTTCAATTGAACCTTTGAGGAATTACAACTGCTAAGAATGATTTGTAAGATTTAACTGTAAAAACCGGATGGATAAACATCGTTAAAAATGCGTTAGTTAAAAATGATCATTCATTTAAGGTGATTTTGTCTGGTGTTTTTGTACCATTGTGCAATTCATTTCAGGATCTTTGGCGAACCTGTCCATCCAAATCAACAATGTTTTAGACCTTAATTATAAAGCAGTCACGAAAAATGCTACTACAACGTATCAAGTATACACGCCGTCATCAGCAAGTGACGTACAAAACGTCAACCTGACGTTTCCAGGTGAAAATAGAACAATGGCAGTCTGTGAAATAGTTGTGTTTGCTGGTAAGAACCTATCGTCGCTTTTCAACAAAAAATATCTTCATTCGCCACCAGAAAGATGAATTTTGAAATGAAATGAGAAATAAAAGCCTGTTCTGGTTTTTCGTAAAGTTATTCCTTCTAAAAATCATACAAAAAATCATAACCATGATTATTGTCCCTTTTCTCCTGTACATGGCCTCCAATGGAATAATATACCATGTAAAAAAGTTTAGCAACACTGACTTTGTTAATTGAAAACATATATTTTCTGTGATATTTATTTCACCACCTTTATATATATTTTAGCATATGCATTCACACACAACATTCAAAGGTTGCTTTGTGGAAACGTTAAATACTATCTGAGAAACAGTGTCTTAACGTAGGTAAGGGGGGGGGGGGGTCAAAACAAGAAGTCACAATAAAATTCGATATCGGTTATAAGGTCATTTTTAGCAAGAACAGCATTGAAACGTTTTCTAATCCACTTAAAAAGTTTGTACCCAGTATCAACATTCACTACTTTATCAAGAGACTGAACGTCATTCACGTCATAAGGATCACGTTCACGTCTTCCCCCAAATGCGCCATATGAGCTCTATTGGTGATAAATTAAACAGAATGGTGGTAATGGGAGAAAATCAACGTTGTTTAGGCTTACAGCATTTAGGACTCTATGCCAGTAAGGTCTGGTACGTTCATGGTGTAGCGTCAGGGAAATTACAACGTATAGTCAACGTCTAGTAACCCTTCGTCTGTGGAGACGATCATGGATGGTAAATGAGGATACTCTATTTTGGTATTACTGTTGAAGCCACTTAAAGTTTTGGTGAGAATATGGAACATCTTTGCCTTGACATTACGAAATTATGGCGGTCATCGTCTCGTTGCGTTTTTCTCCGATGTCCTTGACCGAGACTATCTAAAACCATAAACATTGGCTCATATAGCATCCTCAAACAATTACTCATGCTTTGAGATACGTTAAATTTAAAAAGACATCTTTATCGCCGGTTCCGCCACGTAGGAACACATTAGCGATATAACGTCCTTCTAACATAAGTCCATGACGTAGTCAAACAGCGTTGCAGAAAAGTCTTTTTAGTGGCCTTTTTCATTCTGGGCAAAGACGAGTATGTTCGCGCCTAATTGTTTTCTAGAATTATGCTCCAAACACATGAATACCATGTCAGACATGAAAACCGGAAATGCTCACCTGGAGTGCAAGACGCACGCGATGGCGGTATAAAATTCATTTGTTTGTGATTTCTAGCTATAATCTATCGTGTAAACGTTTGATTTTATGTTAAAACAAAAATATTTTGGCTACTGAAGATATTTACATTTTGTTGCTAAACTTTTTTTACTATGTATATAAACAACAACATGTAATAAAAGAGCATGATATATTATGTAATTCACTATATCAACAGTTTTAAAATTATGAATTGTTAATAAAGTTTTATTCATGTAAGAAACTGATTACCACCTGATGGCATAGCGGGTGAGTTTCCCAACCCACTTTGATTTAATATAATCTCCCAAACCAAGGCTCCGTTAAAGTCGATACTTTGCCTACAAAAGGTCAATATGCTGTCAAGTGTGGGGAAAAGAAGAAGATCGGTTTGGGTCAGGGAAATGGCCCTATTGACACCCTTCCTTTCGACGACTTCATTTGTTGCAGAATGTGAGAAGGGCTGGTACGGAGCGAACTGTTCATCACAATGTGGCCATTGTAAAACTGGGGTGTGTCACGCGTCTACCGGACATTGTGACGCATGCGCAGACGGGTACCAGAATATCGATCCCTTCTGTAACACACGTAAGTTACTTCTACAACACCATGAAATTCTTATTACTATGCACTGTTTGTTAATGATATTTTTTGTTAAAAATATACCTGTTACCTAAATGACCAATCGCTGGTATCAATAAAAATATCAATTCATTCAGCTTCTGTTAAAAATGTTGGTTTCCCTATACACATCCCTGCTATACGCATGGTCCAGTGGTTTCAAAAATGATGAATTAAGAAGTACGGTAAAATCGAAGACAAAGGTGTCTGTCTCATTAGTCACAGTATCAAGTCCATTTAAAACGCAGGGTGTCGCAATATTCATTTTAAAAACGTCTACCTTTACCTATTATAATAAGTTTCTTAAGCGTTCTCACCCAATACTCTTTTGTTTTGTATGTATACCCTACTTTTATTTCTTGAATAACCTATGATATCATGCAATTTCAGCATCAAAGTGTCCACACCAACATTACGGCCTAAATTGTATCCAGGTATGTGGACATTGTAGGAACAATGAACCATGTAATAGTGTAACGGGAATGTGTAGAGAGTGTCAGGATGGCTTTAGGATGACCGACAAATACTGTAACACTGGTATGTATTTCTTATTAATTTAACCCTTTCCATAACAAGACCTGGCTTTTGAAGTCGCTAATATAAAAGGCTTGGGAAAACCTTAAAACAAAAGAAACTGCTGGTAACCAGCAGTTTCTCCTTTTGTCTCAATATTTTCTATGTCATATTGAGAACGTGTTCATTCTCATTGGAAGCATGTTTATTTTCATTTAGAGCATGCTTATTTTCATTGAGAATATGTTTTTTTTTTCATTCAAAGCATGTTTCTTTTCATCAAGAGCATGTTTATTTTCACCCACAGAATGTCCTGGTGGAACATACGGTACAAATTGTTCAGGTACATGTGGTCATTGCCGTAACAACGAGTCTTGTAATAAAACAAGCGGTGATTGTACAGCGTGTGTAGATGGATACCTGCAAACAGACAAACTTTGTAAAACAGGCAAGATGGAACTATAGTTGAGACCATGTCCATTTTCACCCTCAGAATGTCCTTACGGAACATACGGTACAAATTGTTCAGGATCCTGTGGTCATTGTCGTAACAACCAATCTTGTAATAAAACTAGTGGTGATTGTACAGCGTGCATGGATGGGTATCTTCATAGAGAGCATGTCTATTTCCGTATTTACGTTGAGAGTTTGTTTATTGTCTTTAAAAGCATGTTTATTTTCACCCTCAGAATGTCCTGACGGAACACACGGTACAAATTGTTCAGGAACCTGTGGTCATTGTCGTAACAACGAGTCTTGTAATAGAACTAGTGGTGATTGTACAGCGTGCATGGATGGGTATCTTAATACAGACAAACTTTGTAAAACAGGTAAGTTAGATATACAGATGATAATTATAAACTCTTTATCAAACTGATACTTATTTTATATCGTCGATGTTATTGCAAAACCTCGTATCTACAGCTTGATTAAAGCAATTATTTTGGCCCCTTTGAGCATATTTTTTCAGAACTTGTCCCTTTTAGTTTAGAGCATGGGTATTTCTGTAGAAAACATAATCATTTTCGTTGGCAGCATGTTTATTTTCATTGAGATTATACTTATTTTCGTTAATAACATGTTTATTTTCGCCCTCAGAATGTGCTGACGGAACATACGGTACAAATTGTTCAGGATCCTGTGGTCATTGTCGTAACAACGAGTCTTGCAATAAAACTAATGGTGACTGTACAGCGTGTGTTGATGGATATTTTCATATAGACAAACTTTGTAAAACAGGTGAAAAAAGAAAAAAAAAAAAGATGATTATCTTTACAAACTGACCTTCCATTAATATGTCGAGTTATTTTGGTTTTGAGCATTTTTTGTTTATAGCGTATTTCTTTTCGTTGAGAGGATGTTTATTTTTTGTCGAGAATGTGTTTGAATTCTTAGTAAAGTAAAGAAATAAAGTAAAGGTGGTTTAAAGTCTCAGATTTACGAGCTAGGTCCATATTCGCGCGACTTTCACACTTTACTCCACGATCATAGAGCTTCAAGTCGGCTGTTTACTGTCGGCGCCTATGGCAGCCACAGCACATCGGCTTTCAACTCTGCCGTGTACCCATTTATACACCTGGGTGAAGAGGAGCAACGTGGAGTAAGTTTTTTGCTCAGAAAAATTCCCGTAACCTCGGCGGGATTTGAACCCAGGGCCTCTCGATCCCTAAGCCCGCGTCCTACCACTAGACCACGGCGCCCTTCAGGAGATTGCTTTTTAATTGGGTTGAGAGAATAATTATTTTCGCTGATAACATGTTTTTTTTCATCCCTCAGAATGTCCTGACGGAACATATGGTAAAAATTGTTCAGGAACCTGTGGTCTTTGCCGTAACAACGAGTCTTGTAATAAAACAAATGGTGATTGTACAGTGTGTGGTGATGGCTACTTGCAAACAGACAAACTTTGTAAAACAAGTAAGCTGGAAATAAAGATGATCCGCATAAACGTTTTCCAAAACTGACTTCTTTTAAATCGTCGGTGTTATTGCAAAACCTCGTATCTACAACTTGATTAAAGGCTTAAGCTGTAGATACGAAGTTTTGCAGTAACACCAACGATATATCCAACTATTTTGGTTTTGAGCATTTTTGTGTGTTTAGAACTTATCCCCTTTCGTTTATCTAGCATGGCTATTTCTGTAGAGAACACATTCTTTTACGACATTGACAACATGTCTATCTTCATTGAAGAGCATGTTTATTTTCACCCTCAGAATGTCCTGACGGAACATATGGTGCAAATTGTTTAGGATCCTGTGGTCATTGTCGTAACAACGAGTCTTGCAATAAAACAAATGGTGAATGTGCAGCGTGTATGGATGGGATTCTTCAAACAGACACACTTTGTAAAACAGGTAAGCTGAAAATAATGTTGATCCCATAGCCGATTTTACAAACAAACCATTTTAATAGGCTATGTTGTGAGAATGCTTGAGTAAAAGAGTAAATTAAAAAAATGTTGAGAATGTAGAGAGAGTTTATTTTTATTGAGAGTATATTTATTAACATTAATTTTAGAGCTCGTTTATTTTCACCCTCAGAATGTCCTGGCGGAACATACGGTACAAATTGTTCAGGAATATGTGGTCATTGCCGTAATGACGAGTCTTGTAATAAAACAAGTGGTGATTGTATAACGTGCAAGGATGGATTCCTGCAAACAGATACACTTTGTAAAACGGGTAAGCTGAACGTTTTTCTGAGAGTTTGTTGTTTTCTTTTGCTTGAATCATAATTATTTTCGTTTAGAACACGTTTACTTTCATTTAGCGAATGTTGATTTTCTGAGAGCAAGTTGATATTCGTTGAGAGCTTGTTTATCTTCATTGAGAACATGTTTATTTTCGCCCTCAGAATGTCCTAACGGAACATACGGTACAAATTGTTCAGGTACATGTGGTCATTGCCGTAACAACGAGTCTTGTAATAAAACAAGTGGTGATTGTACAGCGTGTGTAGATGGATACCAAACAGATATACTTTGTAAAACAGGTCTGTAAAGATCTAAAGTACCATTGAATATTCTGCGCCAGATATTGAATAGATATATATGTTTTTCATGATAAAAAATATAATGATGTTGCCGTATTGTAAATTATGTTTATATTCATTAAGAACACAACTGTATAATAATTAAAGGCCAAAATACAATGAAAATGTACAGTTCGTAAGTCGGTAGAATGAGTCGATATTGAAAGAAATGTTTCTAGAGCAAGAGAAGAAAATGTTTTTCTAATAATTATACATGTAGCTCTATACCAGTAAAAAAGATATTATGACTATTTAATCCATAGCTATTTCTCTCGAGCATTATGATGTAAGTGCTTGTTTGTATCTTCTCAATGAGCACTCACAACTTAACGTTCTATCATCAACATGTATGTTTTATTCTTAGTTGATAGTCGTAATTGTACTTCTAAATTCCAGCCTGCCCAGATTATACATATGGTGCAAACTGCAGTGAGACCTGTGGACATTGTCTGAATAACATGTCGTGTAACAAATCAAGTGGGCTTTGTCCGGAAGGGGGCTATGGGAACGCGGATATCAATGGATTACAGGGTAAGACGTTAAATGATAACACCGATAAGATGGTTGCATAATTCAAAATACATGGAAAATGACATTTCTTCGTCCAGGTGTACTTGTATAAATTGGTACACACGAGAGAAATGTAAAATCGGTAGGAAGATCTGGCATTGTCCATTAAACATTCTAAAATAAATGCATACACGTATTTTGTTTGCACCGTTATGGTATATAATGATATTTTTTAGTCATCGCATTATTTCAGTGTGTCCTAGTGGGAGATACGGTCCCAACTGCACTGGTATATGTGGCTCATGTAGACATGGTACATCGTGTAATTATACAGACGGGATGTGTGAACATTGTCAAGATGGGTATGATGAATCAGATCTCTTGTGTAGAACAGGTACATTGTCAAAATGATAATCAAACATTATGTAATTTAGCCGAATAGTTATGCTATATTATAACGGTAAATGTATAGAGAACCCACCCAACTGTTCTCAAACCTGTCGCTACTGTGAAGATGATGACGTCTGCAGGCATATGTAGGCCTACACGTATATTGGCTTGTAAACCTAGCTTGAATTAGACTGCTTTATTTTGAAATTATAACGTGTTCCACCCAATCATTAGATATCAAGCACTTCGTGCACTTTCGCTTCCGTCTCCAGCATATTTCTTGAAAACGGAAATTGACGAGGTTATCCGGATATTTTTTTAAAAAAATCTCCGTTGCCACGTATGTCACTGAATTTTGGTATCTAATGGTGGGTAGAATGGCTTAATTTCAGAATGTGAAAACGGTACATATGGGGAGAACTGTTCTGAAACCTGCGGCTACTGTTGGGAAGATGAAATCTGCAGACATACGGACGGACATTGTCCGAGATGTAAACCTGGGTATACCTGGAACGATACAACTTGTCATACACGTACGCGAAGTGTTTAAAATTTTACTTTTTTCTTCATTTTATACTTCACAATACTCGAAGTGTCAAATATAGGTTATTTTTTTTAAATGTTTGCCATCACAATCGGAAACTAGGCGATTATGTTGGTATCTTTGGAATCATAAAATACTGTCAGTAAATATAGGCAGGACTATCTTAAACTTTGATATCTACACATTGTTAAGAATATTATATAGCAGATCTATGCATATCTTCTCAAGCAACAAATTCTACCCAAAATGACTAGCTGCAAAGGTATGTGTGGGGGTAGACTTGTTGGCTTCCGAAGATTCTCTGTCAATGCCTTATAGTCTTTATTACATTCACACAGCATGTAAAGATGGTTACTATGGTAACTGTAGAAAAGAATGTGGTAACTGTCAGGGGCCGGGTGTTTGTGACAAAGAGATGGGACAGTGTCCATATGGGTGCGGGGCAGGGTTTATGGGAGACCAGTGTAATACAAGTAAATATTTTTTTTAAAGCAAGCGATTTTTAATTCTTTTAGCTGTCTTTGCCATGCATGTCCAGAATATCTATGTACCTCAAGCAAGTAGCATAGAACAGGGTCAGCCTGCACATATGTTCTTTAGCTGCCTGTTTGTTTTAAATCGTCATAATTAGGCTTACCGCGCATTCATACGGACCTTACTTCATTTACCATATACATGTAGTATCGAATGTGGATAGTGTCTAGTGTCGTCCTTGTAAATGCAAAACCCCGTATCTTGTTTTTGGAAGATTTAAAAGGGGGAGGAAAAAAGTGTAAAAACTTTTCCCAAACTGAAAGGATTTGCTTTATTTGGACATATTGTTCACAAATAATGTGACATTGGTACTGATCAGTAAAACTATCTCAAAACCTGCAAGAGCGGATTTAACAGAGCACACAAGGTCTTACTTTGAAAATAGACATACGAGGTTTTGCATTTACACCAACGATATATTGTAATTTACAGCATGCCCGGATGGACGCTATGGAATAAACTGTACAGAACTGTGTGGTATATGTATAAACGACGAACCATGCGACATATATACCGGTCAGTGTACGAACGGGTGTGCGGACGGGTACAAAGGTGATCTGTGTCTGGAGCAACACCATGATCCTGAAACACCCATAGCAATCTACGCTGGGTCGATAGCTGCGGGAGTGGTAATATGTGCTGCGGCTGTGGTAACGATAATACTGCGAAAACAGAAGAAACGAATAGTCAGGTCAGTCTTAATCCTCGACAAGCCGTACACAGTTGTCGCTCTTTTTGTAGACCATGATCCGACTGCATTTAGGCTTAGGCTGTTCTGGAAAGGCAATAATTTCAAATGCGATAAGGAATCTTTTTTTCAAATCCTGGCTCAAATGTAAACGGAATGTGATGAACCGAACTCAAGTGCTTATCATAATATTAACTATTTCTCAAATTCTCAGATTTCTCAAATCTGGTTGTGACGTCGCCAACAGTTGGTTTTGGAAACAATGTCGGAAGAAGAATAAAATGTTGATGGGAAAGGAAACTCTAATTGAATAGGGGAGAAAATATTGTGGGAAAGGGAATCATTTTCCTCTTTTCCCTTCATATTTTAGATAGACGGCAAAACCAGATCTTGTTTTGGAGAGCGTTAAAAAAGCAATCCTTTACCTGCCTGGTAAAGATTATTTAAAGCATAACTCTTATTTACTCAGTAGGGGATCAAAACCTCGTGCCTACAGCTTCAATCTGTAGGCACGAGTTGTTGACCCCCACTGAATTTTATTTTTCTAGATCTCTACGGTGATACAAAGAAACACTATTCAGTAAATCAAAGTACGACAGGACATGATAATAGAGGACTGGATTATTCCTCTTTGGAGCTAGACGAATCAGAATCAAGGTCAAAAACATGGCGGAACCCTATCATCAACGACCGAGAGACAGACAATACATCAAATAATGCTTTGTGCTTTTCTAACCCTTTGCCAAACAGCCTTCAGTCGTGACAACTGTACACGATGAACATACATAGGAGACCTTGGATGGAAAATAAGAAAAACCTTATGTTCAGCCTTTACTTTTTTCTCAATGATTTCTATGCATTATTTTGTATACTGTTTGTTCACAATTGGTTGTCCTCTGCAATAGCTTTCTCTTTAGGTAATTTATTATAAAGATATGCTGTTTTGGAAAAGGTTAAATGCCATAGCGCGCCAACTTTAACGAGATTTCACAAGGCAACAGCATTTGGATCACCAAGGACAATTCTATCGAATCATACCTTGGATGCATCTCGTAGAACTACTTTCAGACTATGAATAGAATAGAATACAATTCAAAACGTTCGTCTGTGACTAATGTCAACAAGGACGCGACAATGATACTGAAATACATTGTTTGCAGTTCCAGTGTTCTCTCTTTTTAGAATGATTACAACCTGCAAGTCCCACAAGTTGTGGTTGTGCATTTGGTTGACATCGAAAACTATATACTTTATGAAGCGTAGCTACTTCCGGCAAAGAAATCCGATTTTTTTTTTAAAGATTTCTTCATACACACACTTCCGAGTCGATGATTCGATCTTTGATCGACATTATCCGAGGATATCCAAACGAAGGCAACAGATGGAGACTCACTCTATTTTTTATATTCAAAACAACAAGTTAAATGGATGCGCTGGTACGTACTTACAATGCTCCTATGGTTGTAGAATAGATCGAATACCCGTACATGATAAAATAGTATTGTCACTCTTTGTTGAATGAGCCTGTACTTATGAGCTGTATATGACAATAGAGTTTACTAACAATGTGTGCTTGATAAAAAATCTCAAAATACATCCTTGTTTGTCACAACAAATGATTGTGTCGTGGATACCGGGCATGCGCGGGACTAAATGACTATAGTCTGGTCACGATATTTTAGCACACGTTTACGAAATATAAACAACACAATATAGAACTCAAAACTACTCTTACTTTGCATTTGATGGTTCGTTGATGTACGGGAGACCGGGGCAAAGTGTTACACGGGGCAAAGTGGTACATTTGATTTTTCAGCTCGATCATGTTTTCTGCCACGATAAATCAACTAAATAATAAATTCTATGCAGATTTTCTACATTCTCTGATTTTTTATGGCTAGATTGGTCTTTAGGGGAGTTCTAGAATCGCGAATTTTACTTTTTAGAGTCAAATAGTAAATTTTCCGATATTTTGAAAAATAGGTTATCTTGGACGTTTGTTTGTGTAATACTGATCGGTTGAATTTCTTTCCTTTTAGTCTCAGATTTAGGTCCCCATCCTAAATATAATAAGTGATAATCTTAGAAAGAAAAAGATAACATTATAGCCCGTTTGCTCCGGGTACTAAATTGTATGTAACACTTTGCCCCGATGCCCGGGGCAAAGTGTTACATTTTTCACCATTTTTGTTTTCTTTATAACATATCAATAAAAAAGCAAATTATGTTGCAAAAACTTTTATTTGTTCAGAATTTCATACATTTTTAGATTTTATTGTTTATAGGGTGGCATGGTTTATAATATTGTCAAAATGTTGATAAGTCGAAAAAATGTAACACTTTGCCCCGGTCTCCCCTACTTTTTCCTGTTTCAAAAAGCTTAATTAGATAGACTGTTTTAAAAAATAGATGTTGATAAAGTAGGATTTGTGAAACTTGTACGAGAAAATATTGAGACATTGCGTTTTCTTGATTTGCATCAATGCTTCGGAAGATGTTTTCTGTTATTGACGTCTAACGAGACATTCTTTAGGCGCTTAAATATCGATGTATGGTTACCGACTTGGAAATACGACTGGTGTATTTTCATCTGGTAACATGAGGATAAAAAGCTTACAACTTCATACACCTCAACAAACGAAACTGAACCAAAGAAAAGAGACTCTCGTAGGAAATGGTGTATTCAAAGTATGATTTGATCGACTTCGAGATACCGTCGGTCTTCACAAATTATGTGAACCCTATTCACGGTGGATAATCACGTGATACAATATTTTCAGAAAATCTCCAATAATTTTATTAATACTGCACCGATTTGAATTTGATTTGAATTAGAGAATGTGGACAGACGTCACGCAAAAATGGAGGTGTTTGATTTTTGAAAAATCAACTGATAAAAAAGTTATTGAAGATAAACCAAAATTTTTGTTTATCTTCATTAACAATTTTATCAGTTGATTTTTCAAAAACCCAACACGTCCAGCTTATTCCTGGTATTTTCCCACCTTCCCTGCTTCAAACCGAATTCAAATTGGCCAAGCATTAAAAAGATTTTGAAAAATATCGGAAATTCTTAGTCACGTGATTATACACCGTGAACTTCATACACCTCAACAATCGAAAATGAACTAAAGAAATGAGACTTTCGTGGGAAACGGTGTATTCAAAGTATGATTTGATCGACTTCGAGATAGCCTACCATCGGTCTTCACAAATTATGTGAACCCTAACTCTAACAGTGAACCCTGTGGACGACCACACCGGTTTAACCCTTTCCCAAGCGGAAATATTGGACTGTTTGAAAGCTGCTGCAGACGACAAAACAGATGTTACCCGATGTAAACTTTGTATATAGTATAATGATATAACCCAGAAAACATTGACACAAAAGTATAAAATGCTGATCATCAGCATTTTATTCTTTTGCCTCACTGTTTTTCAAAGCCAATTCTATTCTAGGGACGTCAAAACCAGGTAATGTTTGGGAAAGGGTTAAAACCTTTGCAGGAAAGGATGAAATTTCTTTGCTTGATTTTACATGGAGAACTTAAACATATACGAATATAGGCATTATTTTTGTCATCAGCAACTCCTTTCAATTTGGACTAGACTTAAATGATGTCGTTTAGGAAAGGTTTACATTGAAAGCACCGAAAAAAAAATATTTAGAGCGGAATGAAAACTGCATTGAAAGGAACATTCATACTTCCGTGTCCAAACAAGGACGCACGGTATTTAAGATTATTGGACCATTGTGCAATTGTGTAAGTCATTTTTAACTTAAAATTGCAGATTATTATAGACTACCGCTGCTTTTCATCAAAACCTCGTAACTACAGCTTGTTTTAAGCTGCATTTACGAAATTTTCGATGAAAAGTGGTATTATATTGATTGTGTATTGTAAATAATTGCATTTTGTATCCTTTTATGTACGTAACATGACAACTAACTTAAAAACAACACGTAGAGCGCGTTGCTTAAATTGGTCATTCTAACATTAATTTTCTGTTATGATAATAAAATGTTGTTTGAATATGCATCATTCATAGGTGCAGTATAATTTTGTTAACGATTGATTCTGATCAGTACGGATCTTGATATTTGATAAAAACTAGCCCCATTTTGATGGAAAGAGGAGAACCCACGAAATGAAGGGACATTCTAGAGTTGGGGTCGTGTTCCCTATTTTTTCAGAACCTAAATTTTCACCTTTCTGTTCCTCAATATCATGTTTAAGAACAATGAAACCATATAACTGCTTGGCAGGATAGTCTTGTGCCCAAGTTGAGATGCAAACCACCATAAAGGTGGGCGGGGTAATTTATTGTCTCATGAGATGTTTAAAATCTCCATATTGATTCTTGGTAGCATTCGATTGACATGCATCTTTGTTATAAACTCCCTCTATTACTGTATAAATTCATAGAAAAAATACAAAAATCAAAGGTACGTCACATGGTCTATCGGCGTCCAACTTTTATAACCCAAGTTCTACACTAGCTGTCCTAGCCTGGTACCAACCGATCTAATGGCCTCTAAATTGTGTCTTAGGGTCCAGACTTTAGTAAAATCGCTTGAATTCTTGACGTCAACACACCTATCACCTCACAGTCGATTAAGCTCCCCCAAACAACAACCTGCAGTGAAAGAAACATTTTTCTAGTATAAATGAAGTGTAAAGCTTGAACAAAAATGCTACGATTTAGATAAATACACGAAATCAGTGTGAAATTTACAGATATTTGACATGGCTGCCAATTTCACTGAAAAATAACGCGTTTTACACCAAACTCAATCTTATGTGGTAGCCACAAGGGAAATGATGGCCCTTAATTGTCTTGCTTTCTGTAAAGTAGAAACAGTACAAAGTCTGCTAGTGCATCAAAAACATATATGGTATGGTATATGGTATCCGTCTACTTTTTTCACAATTTTTTGATAAACTCTTACCTCACTATTTTACCCTGTGCAGCAAGCAAAAATCCGTTACCCCATCCGCTTTCTGTTTCTAAATTCACTGGGTACAGGAAATAAGTGTAAAGATGTTTGCCATTCTTTGTGCATTCCGGAAATGGTCACAAAATCATGTTTTGCAGTAGAACCACTTTCTTTCTTTAACATCAACTACCACATCAAAACTCTCATTTCCATAATATTTCTGATTTTGAGCCACTTCGAATATCTCACCCTCTACTGTAGACCGGAACCTTAGAACAGTGTAGCGACACAAGCATTTACTAGACGACTCTTCAAAAGTAATGTGAAATAACGAAAAGCGGGCATGTTTTGCAGACTCTGGTGTAGTCTGTATGTCACATTGATCGACAACAAGATCACAAATGGTACACTGGACGAATTATGTAGTCTGCAGTAGTCGCCAAAATAAGTGGAATTGCAAATGACCGCACTGGTGAACGTAATTGCAATCACAGTAGACTACTTTCAAAGTTGAGTGCTCTTAAAATGTCAAGAATACATTTTTTTGAATGTCGCTAGAATATTGTGTACAGAAAATTCAACAAAAGAAATGAGAGACGTAATTTCAGTCTTCAAAAGGCATGGCATGACGGACCCAAAGCACGTTTGGAAGACTATAGGTATTAGGATGTGTCAAATTGCTGAAATGGTGAGAGACAAGATTGTTTAAATGAACGATGAGCTTCAAAAAAAGCGATTCCCTTAAGGTCTACCCCTAGGAAAAGTGAAAAATTACCACTAGTGCTGGCTGAATCTTTGATTTTCTAGACGCAAACAGTTGTAGTTACCTCCTGTGTAAACCATAGCTCAATAATCCACGCAAAATTGCGTAACCAAAACGTTTAATGGGATACTGTGTATGATGTTACCAACTTGGTCCCCAGCACAATTTTCATTGCTTAAGGAACTGTTAAAGATCACGTAACAACATTGCAGACTATCATTGTACTCCTTAAAGTTGCTGATCATCCGAAAAATAGCAAAAAAAAAAAAAAAAAAAAAAAAAAAAAAAAAATCATTTGAGATGAGAAATAAAACAAGAGGCCCAGAGGGCCTTATCGGTCACCTGAATCAAATGAGCAGACACAGTTAAGGAAAATGTTAAAAGTTAACTAATAGCGCACCCCCCAGCACCACCATTTCTTGACAGTTTTTTTTTTTCTCTTGTACAAACTTATTTAAAGACTCAAATACCAAATGTGAATTCAATCCAACAATAGAACATTTCTTAATATGTACCCTATTTACCCCCTTTTGGCCCCTTTTGGGGCCTCAAAGGGAGATAACTCCATGATTTGTATAAATCTGAAGCGGCTTCCCAATGGGATGCTTCCTGCCAAGTTTGGTAGAAATCTGTCTCAAAAAAATGTAGAAAATGTTCAAAGTTTAGTAATAATGCGAACCCCTCCCATCCCCGATCCCCAGCACGACCATTTATTGACAGATTTTTTCTCTTGTACAAACTTTGTAGTCCTTGCCCTAAAGACTTTAACTTCCAAATGTGTATTCAATGCAACAGCCGGTTCATGAGAAGAAGATTTTTTAAGATGTACCATATTAACCCCCTTTTTGGCCCTTTATGGGACCTCAAAGGGAGATAACTCCATGATTTGTACAAAATCTGAAGCGGCTTTCTATTTTAGGATGCTTCCTGCCAAGTTTGGTTGAAATCCGTCCAATGGTTCTTAATAAGAAGTCGAAAATGTTAAGTTAACTAATAACACGACCCCCCTCACATCCCCCATCCCCAGCACGGCCATTTCTGGACAGATTTTTTTCTCTTGTACAAACTTTGTTGTCCTTACCCTAAAGACTCTAAATACCAAATGTGAATCCAATCCAACAGCCGGTTCATGAGAAGAAGATTTTTTAAGATGTACCCTATTTAACCTCTTTTAGGCCCCTTATGGGGCCCCAAAGGGAGATAACTCCATGATTTGTACAAATCTGAAGCGGCTTCCCATGGGGATGCTCCCTGCCAAGTTTGGTTGTAATCCGTCC
Source organism: Fragum sueziense (assembly GCA_963680895.1). Taxonomy (NCBI): domain Eukaryota; kingdom Metazoa; phylum Mollusca; class Bivalvia; order Cardiida; family Cardiidae; genus Fragum; species Fragum sueziense. Next base: position 20,460,499 of record OY804596.1, on the reverse strand, counting down.
AATGGTTCTCAAGAAGAAGTCAAAAATGTTAAGTTAACTAATAACGCGACCCCCCCCCTCACATCCCCCATCCCCAGCACGGCCATTTCTGAACGGATTTTTTTCTCTTGTACAAACTTTGTTGTCCTTGCCCTAAAGACTCTAAATTCCAAATGTGAATCAAATCCAACAGCCGGTTCATGAGAAGAAGATTTTTTAAGATGTACCCTATTTAACCCCTTTTAGGCCCCTTATGGGGCCCCAAAGGGAGATAACTCCATGATTCATACAAATCTGAAGCGGCTTCCCATGGGGATGCTCCCTGCCAAATTTGGTTGTAATCCGTCCAGTGGTTCTCAAGAAGAAGTCGAAAATGTTAAAAGTTAACGCACGACGGACGACGCACGACGCACGACGCACGACGACAGACAAAACACGGTCGCAATAGGTCACCATGACCTTCGGTCAGGTGACCTAAAAAAGCTTACCCCACCCACCCATTTACAAGCACTAAATCATTTTCATTGGTTCTTTCTTTTCCTCCTCAAAACACACTTCAAAATGGTGAGTAATGTACAAAGTTATTTGGTTTGTGTATCACATACAAAAAAGCAATCTTCAAATACATTTCCCGTTAAATATTATATATTGCAAACAGAAATATTATCATCAAAACGGATGGTGTGATGAATTTTCTGACCATTTTCCAATATCATGTAAATTAACATTTAATAATACACACAACAAATCTACATTCAAAACTAAAAACAAAATATCTATATCGCATTATCTTGTTCAATTTGAACCCGAATATTTAAGATTCGAATTTTTTTTATATCACCCTGATTCCAATATCGAGTCTACTCTAGAGAACTTTATACTTGTGTTTAAAAGAGCAGGAAACTGTATGTTATCTAGACCAACTAAAATCGGTACCTGCAAATATACTGAGAGGCAAAAGAAAGTATACACTTTTTGTCTTTAAATACCTCTCTTAATTTCCATCATATCGACTCAAAATTTTGTATTTTTTTATTTCTATCCCAAAACCAATAAACCAGTTTTGATAAATTTCACCTGAAATTGCTTTGAATACCCATACTCCTGCTACATGCCGATTTAGCAAATTGTGCACGTGCGACTTAGAGGAGCATCAAATATTGCCGGTAATCCGTATTGGGTGTCTTTAATCTTTATCACAACAAATCACAACGTTAAATTTTCTCTAACATTCTAACCCAGTTCTTAGTGGCTGGTAGAAATCGATCAATATGCCACTTTTTTGCATTAAGACCCATTTTTCTATGACGCGGCATAATAATAAAAGAAACGTGACTCTATATTCACTTGGTCATGTGACTAGGAACATTCTACGCAAATTTTATCAAAATCCGTCAATAAATTTAGAAGGGGTTATGTCAGATAACCCGTTTGCATCAAGTCCCATTTCGCCATGACGCACCGTAATATGGAAAAGCACTCACAATGTACGCATAGTTCTAGGTAAATATACCTCTTCTGTGAAAATTCTATCAAAATCCATTCATTAATGTAGGGGATGTGTCAACGTATATGCTAGTATTAATTTAGCGATTACGTCCCCTTTTTCGATGACGCTGTATGCTATGAAAAACCGTCGCACCGAAAGAAAAGATAGTTAGACGGAGAGGTGGAGATGGTTACACCAATAGACGAACACCTTCGGCGGCGTTTAAAAATCGTACATAATGTATCAATCGGTTTCTCCGAAAACGTGAAAGAACTAGGGTGTACACTTAATTTTACCGGTGTATACTTAATTTTGCCTCTCAGTATATTTTACTTCTTCTCACCCAGACTGATGGAGTAATGATTGCCAACGCCTTAAAACGTCGAAAACCTTTCTGTTCAGGCGGTTTAGAAATTCAAATAGTGAACATGATTTCTTGAAATACAGAAATGTCAGAAACCAATTTAAAAGTAAATGCAAAAAAGTAGAATAAGTTAAATAGAGAGAAACTATAATTTCATCTCGCAAAAACTCAGCATCATTTTGGCGATTAATTGAAGGAAATAAAACTAAAACACACCAAAACAACAGTATTAATTATGAGACATGGTATAATTACTTTAAAGGTCTATTACAAATAAGAGAAGTTTCAGCCTAAAATAATATTCTTGCTGATATAGAAAGTGAACATGATTCCCGAGAATTAAATATTCCAATTACAGAAATAGAAATACGACAAAGCATACCAATGTATCAAAATTTAAGCTCTGGGAGATATCTGATTTTTCGACATCAAGGTTGGTACCAAACAAGGATGTGTAAGCTCACAAAAAATCTTTTCCTTCTTTATAAATGATTTAGTTGAATTATTGTACAAAGACTCAAATCGTGGTATATTCATAAATGAAAATTGCACTGAAATAATTTCTTTATAATTCGCAGACGATGTAGCTAACTCATCCGATACAGTGATAGGATTACAGAAACAAATAAATACAATAGAAATATTTTGCACATACACTGGAATGAAAGTAAACATGGACAAAACCAAAGTGTAGTCTTTAAAAAAGGAGGATATGTATTTATATATACTGAGAGGCAAAAGAAAGTATACACTTTTTGTTTGTCAATATCTCGCTTATTATCATTCATTTCGACTCAAAACTTTGTACATTTCATTTCTGCATATAGACCAATAATACAGTGTTAATAAATTTCACCTGAAATTGCTTGACTACCCGTACTCTTGCTACATGCCGATTTTGCAAACTTTGCACGTGTGACTTAGTGGATCATCAACCATTGTTGGTAATCCGTTTTTGATTTCTTTATTCTTTATCACAACAAATCACAACGTTAAATTTTCTCTAATGTTATATCACAATTCGCGCTGGCTGGTTGAATTTGATCAATATGTCACTTTTTAGCAAAAAGACCCATTTTTCTATGACGTAGCATAATGCGAAAGAAACATGACGCTCTATACACTTAGTCAGGAAGCTAGGAACATTTTGCGCAGATTTTATCGAAATCCGTCTTAACATTTAGAAGGAGTTATGTCAGATAACTTGTTTTTATCAAGCGCCCTTTTGCCGTGACGCATCGTAATATAGAAAAGCCTTAAAATGTACGCATGTTCTTTGGTGAGTAGGCACTTTCTGTGAAAATTTGATCCAAATCCGTCCATAAATGTAAGGGTTGTGTCAACAAGAATGCTTGCATTAATTCATTGATGAAATTCCCTTTTTTCGATGATGCTGTACGATATGAAAAACAATTGCAGAAAGAAAGGACAGATAAACTGATAGGCGGACGACGTTACATCTCCAAACGATCACTTTCGGCGAGGTTTAAAAATCTTACACAATCCATTAATCATTTTCTCAGAAAACATGGGAGACCTAGGGTGTATACTTATTTTTGCCTCTCAGTATATAATGTTTATATATTATGGGTCGGTGGTCTAAATTATGGAAATAAAATTGTTCATTGTTTATTGGCATTATTGGTGATTGCCTTACGTACTTAAACGCGTGGTACCACATGGAACTAGACTGTTTTGTTCTACGAATTTTAGTGTGTCAGACATTTACCAACAACAGCGGTGCCCGAATTTGGTTAAATCATTTTGTAAAATCATAGTAAAATTTCTTTGATTCTGATTAAACGATAGCCACTGCTCCGAAAAGTTCGTTTTATTATCAGAATGAAATTTAGATAAGTTTTGAAGAAATATGTTCAGTTGGTTTGGCGTAGTCCGTTTCAGAGAGCCATTTATTTCGGATGAAAAGCGTGAACGCATCATGTGACGACAAATTTTCATTGAAAAGAAGGATGAATGCGAATTATTTGATTTTCACATTTCATAATTATGCACTGTAATTGTATTTTCATTGCGTATTTGAATATACGTATTTGATAATATTACAGTACACTAAAATAAACCCAGAAAACTTTATTTTCGACCGAAAAGTCCGTTAGTTGAGCGTCTTAAGAAAGCATTACCGAAGTGGTGTCATTACATATATGCAGATGTCCCGGGCTAATGCTGGTGGACTATAAGAAATTGAATGTAAAATGAATAAATAAATACGAGGAGAAAAATGGGACCCTAAGCTGCTGCCCCTGACAATAGTTGTGTGTTATTTGTTTTTGTGAATATGGCTTCTCACCGTACGGTAACCCTTTTAGTCTGTGATTGTTTGTCCGAAAATCTCCTTCCGTATGCATTAGAGTATTAAGCATGCCAACAACTGCAGTTGTGTGCTCCAATATCTGAACATTCATGATTCACTTGTTGGCATATCTGGAAACGCATCATTACGTCGTATTCCGCCGTTTACGTAACGTTGTCAATTTGCTTAATTGCAAACCGAGTTTAGTGAAACATATGAAAATGATGTTGTTTTTGTTTATGTGTGTTTCTATTAACAGATATCTGGATATAGATATAAAATGCTTTGAAATGAATGATCCATATGATGCATAGATATGCCGTCGTTAACAATATTGAGACAAATACTGACGTATTCAACGTTTTTTACTTTTGCACTACTTTACATCTATCTTGATATCTAAGTTTAATCGTGCGGGTGTTGTAGTGGTTTTAACCTTATTGATCGGACGTCTTCGACGATATATCGGGTAAATAAATATCGATTTCATAGATTTCACGAGCCGTACATGCACTTGACCCACGTGTGTGTGCTATACTGATCGAAAGTTCTAAAGGGCCACATTACAACTGACTGTAACTATTTAAATAATTATGATATCTTTATAAAATTTCATATGTGAATTAAAAAGTACCAATTATATTAATTTGCACGATTTGTTGTCAGTTATCAATGAAGGTAAGGATGTTATATGAGTAATGCTTAAAAAAGCTCTAAATCGTCGTAGAACTTAAGCTAATCATAATTAATGCATTTATAATCATTTTAAGTTACATGGTATTTAAGCAGAATCCAATCAATGGAGAAAAAATGAATGACACGCTTGTATTTCTGATGAGTATAGCAAAAAGAGAAAATTGGTGGGTGGGGTAAATCATGGTGTTTTAATTTTCCAAACAGTCTTCTTTTTATTGACAATTGTCACAACCCTTTTTGCACAATGAATTAACACAATCAAAAGAATTTGATAATTGTGTAATTATGTGTCTCGGGAATCACGAGGGCAAATTTCAATCATTTTCTACGAAAACCAGTATATATGGTAATTTTGTCAGTCGAAACTGTCCTCATGCGAGCGTACATGTATTGAATCCCAATCATTGTGTACCTAGTTTATATTTTTGTACGTTTAGTACTCAATAACATAAGTATTTAGTTCTTAAATACAAAATATACAACTATGTGGTTGTTGTACAAAGACATGTATTGCGTACATTATTGTGGGTGATATTTATACCCGTGTGGATTAGTTTTGTGGGCAAGTTTAAAAAAAATGTGACCATTCACTTTTTACATGCCATGGCTTTTACAGAGAAACATATTCAACCCAATCAAAGCCAAAAAGATGTGTTATTGTGTCTATATACTGGGTACCAAGTTTAAAGAAAATCGCTTCACAAATAAAAAAAGATGTTCCATTAAAACATGTCAAAAATGTCAGGAGTGAAACGTTTTTGTGTGACACTTAACAGTTTTACCAAGTTTCTAAGCTATGGTAAATAAAGGACAGTGACAGGATACTACAATAAGCACTTGTAATTCATAAAACAACATGTGCATCATCATCTTAAAATTACTTTTTTATCTTATCTTCATTGGTTTAGGATGTGGAGCCTTTTTTATACAATACCCCTCTGAATTTTATGTCAGGAGTGAAACACTTTTATTTTTCAAAATGTGTTCTCATTTTTGTCTATTCAGCCAGAAATCTATCACTCAAATTTTTTTAGGAAGCCATCAACCTTGTGGGCATTCTGCACTTTACTTTTTAGTGATTCGTGGGTTACAATTTCTCATATTGTGCAATATATATGCTGTCAGGAGTGAAACGCTTTTTTGTTGTCATGTTGCAAGATTGAGCACACAATTTTAGCTAAAAAGTAGTGAACATGAATTTAAAATATAATTTGGGCACTGCTTAACCATTTAGAATAGTTTTTAGCCACCCTAATTAAGAGTTTGAGTTTGAGTTTATTGGGGTTTTACGCCGTTTTCAACTACCAGGGTCATATCGCGGCGGCTGGAGCACCTAACCGTGGATTCCTGGTATTTCAGTACAACCACAATATCCAAACCGAGCCTCCAGCTGCTCTCTCACATAGATGATTCACACCCATTGGTGAGAGACAAATGACTTTTGTCAAATGTCAGAATGGATACTGGCCGAGCCGGGGTTCGAACTCGTGACCCCTGGATTGACAGACTCCGACGTAACCGACTGAGCTATCCGAGCTCGGCCCTAATTAAGAAATCTGGATGATATTCTGTAAAATTAGCTGTTATTCTTAACATTTAAATGTCACACTTTGGTCACATTTTTTTTAAACCTGCCCTTGTGTATTATACATAAAATGCCGAGCAGATTATCTGTCGAAGAAGCTCAGGATATCTTCCCAATGGAGCCATTGTATCATGCCAAATTCTTGACCGAACTCTAGTCAGTGAACCAACAAAAGATTCCTATGAGATTTTACTTCAGAGTGTAGATATCATGTCCCAGTATGGGGACAAAACCTGAAATTGCTCAACGTTTCAGCATATTTGATGACAGCTATTTGTGTCAAAAGAATAAAGCTTCTTGATAGAGACAGTAATACAGTGGTGCTACAAAAAAGACTGTGCAAGAACGAGCAAAGAAACGCAATGAAACACTTATCACTGCCATACTCAGAGAAAAGGCAATATCAAGCATGGCACTAGTGTCTTTTTGACCTTGAAACAGAGAAATTACAGTTCTAATCTTGATGCAATGATTTTGTTGCAGCGCCTTCAAAGAACTAGCATCATTAAATCAGGCAGAGATCTACCTTAACACCTTGTTTCTGTAGCACAATCGGAATTTGAAGGCTACAAAGAAAAAAAAAAGGAGCGGACAAAGATAATTGTTTGAATCAATGACAATTTACAGATTGATAAATGTTTTCAGTCATCTACCGTACTTCAGCTAATTATGGTGTGGCTTTATAGAGATCTATTTTTTTCGATTTTGTACGCCGTATATTTTATCATACTTTAATTTCTTTTAAGAATCGTTGTCTAATCTATTCCGAATCTATGAATATTCTGTTTTTATTCATAGTTGTACACCACAATCCAATTTTGCCAGAAAACTTAAAGTTAAACATTGACATCTACTAGACTAGTATATAGTTTTAGGATAGTTCTTTTTTTTCTTTTTTCTTTTTTGAAAAGCACTAACAAGTAGAGAAACGGATCTTGAAATAAAGCATGTTACAATTTCCCACACAACTTTAATCTTATAAAGGAAAATCAAATAAAAAAATGAAATAGTGGTAAGTGGAATAAATATTCGACATTACGGTAAATACCCAAATCAAACATGAAAAGTGTATAACAAGCCTTATAAGTTTAATTTTTTAATGTTCATGTACTGATTTCACAAATATTAATCATCAGGATGTTTGGATGTACATTTTATGATTATTAGTAACGACGTTACAATGACGTTGTTGACGTTAAGGAGTCGGAGCAAAAAATCACAGGGAAATCACTTAATTGAACATTAAAAAGTTAAAGTTTAAGGTTTTTTTTCACTTTGCAATCGTAATACAGTGGATATATGTATTAAATAAAATTGACCTATCATCGGCGTTATTTATCTTTTTTTGTTTTTACGTAATTAAAAGATGTGACTATTGATATAATATTTTCATGATGTTACCTTTATTGTGTGTGATCATGAACAAAAAATTGCTAAAACCACTCATTTAAGCAATGAGCAATTATGTTTGAAATTTGACGTCAGTGTGACGTCTGAATACTAAAACGCATTCAACAGGTTTTACAAACTGATGCGTTTTCTCTAAAACAATTATATCAAAGGATTTGAGTTATTTTCCTTTACTTTTTCTGTATAATATCCCTGTAATCGACTGTTTATCTCAATTTTGTTGTTTATTATTGTTGTTTTTGACGTGACGTCACAGGAAAACAACGCGTCTACAGACATGCCAACAAGCAGTTTCGTCATTACCAAGGAATTGTTTCCCTGATTTGCGTTGTTGCATTCTTAATACTCAAATGCACACGGATTACCGATTATCACAGACTATTTTTTAAATTTCAGGAATATGTTAAAACCTCAGATAATTTTCTATCTCCGTCTGTCTGTGTTAATCCCTGGTCTTTTATCTTCTCCTTGGACTGTACAGGGTAAGTATTTCAAAAATCTTTTGTCATAATATAGTTTGAAATCAGAGAATTTTTCTGCTTAGTCGTTGTAGCCTTATTTAGAATCCAGTCATTTCAGCTGTATATAAACGGCGCAATGCTCTGGCTTGAAATTTTCAGAATTTTCATAGGAAAATATGCTCTTTCAGATATGAATAAAAGTATAATTCACGAAAAAAATCTGTGAAATATCACTTATAAACTCTTTATTCCACGGACGAAAATATATCTATACATTGAACCAATTCATTGAATTCAAGAATGAAGAGTTGACATTGAATGTGTGTTAACTTACTTGTCATATGTAAACTACTGGCATTTTATGAGGGGGTAGTATTTTGCAAGGGGTCCAACGTACACAAGTTTTTGTGGTCAAAAAGATCGGCAGTGGACAAAGATGGCGGCTAAATGATTGAATTTTGGTTGATTTTGGGGACAAAAACTGAAAGTAAGTATGTTTCTTAGATTTGATATACCATGTCACCTAGCCGAGGATGTGGAGACAGTATTCACGCTCCTAGGGAAATAGGCCTTAACTTCTGACATGTTCTCAAACTCCATTGATGCTCGAAGTCCGGAACTGATTGTGACCCGTATAAAATCGCCTTTTGTATAAAAAACGCGATGAAATGAGACTTAACCTCGCTGTCTACACCATTTAAACAATAAGCCCAACAATCTGATCGCACTTTTAATGTATGCAACACCTCGCATTCACGAAAAAAACATATGTAAGCTGTCTAAGGTGGACTGTGGTCAACTGTACGAAAATAATGTCGCCACCATGTCAATTATTAATCCAACTATCTCCTGTAAAAATTTCGAATTGCGCTGCAAATTCAGAAGCGTAACTTCGCGTAACAATGAATTTTGTTATAATGAAGTCCTAGGCGTATTATTAAGTCCATTTGACGCATTTTGGGACCCAAACATTATTAAAATAACAATGCTCTAGAAAATACTGTGGAAATTGAAAATGAATGAGCAATACATGTGTTCATTTTCCAGTGTTTTCTATCCAGAGGGACCCGAAATGTAAAATTACATTCACTTGATATGGTCGTCTGGTGTAGTCTCTGGTTTACCAGGCGCAAAATCAGTTTTATCCTATTTGGTATGCTTTTGGTTAGGGTTTGAGATAAAAAATATCAAAATTCATGTAAAACGAATCGTAAAGGGTCAAGGAAAAAGAGAAGGAGGTGTGGGGGATAGCAGTCCCAATCATGATAAGCCAGAACAAAGCACAACCAGAGGTGCGCTTCTGTAACGCTTTACACTTCATACAGCTAAGTTAAGACAGAGGCTGTTATTATCTAGATTGGTCTAAATTCAAGATGTTGCAGACGACAATTTCAAGTGAATATATTTTTTTTTACTTTTCTTTTTCTCCAAAATGATTAATGATTTCCAAAGCATTGATGCTCTGGGAATTCAATTTGTGGTAATGGATTACATGGTATGTACATTCATGATGTAGAAAAGCATCTAGAAAAATGACTTATGAGTTTAAAGTTGTAAACAACCTTTCATAAACTAAAGCTAGAGATGAATAGCTGGTGGATTTAATTGGTTATTGTAATAAATTTGACACAAAGCATTGATGGGGCACATTGTTAGGTGCACCAGCTACAAAAGTAAAGCTGAAATATTGTTGAATGCAGCTGTAAACTCTATCAAAGCAGTAATCTACCAAAACTATCCAACTTTGTGAGGTATTGTTTCTATATTTCAGGGAATAAGACCATTCAGGAAACAATTGAATCAAAGAGAATGATGTGTTAAAGATTAATCTCCACTTGGATGAGTACATGAGGCTACACGCTAGAGGGAGAGACAAAACTTTTCATGTTTACTAACGAACTGAACGAATTTGAAGACTTTTTATCCAAAACTCATTGAAAAGAGATAACTATTTTTTAAATGAAGTTTAGCTCATGATAAATGACCAGACAGAGCATATTTAGCTATTAGCTAGGTATGCTCTGTCAGGTCATTTATCATTAACTTTACTGGTGTATCAGTTTATTTTGGCTCCTGAGCAGCTATTTCAAGCAAAAAAGCCGAACAATTTGACCAAAACACATTAAACTTTGTTTTTTCTTTACATTTAACAGAAAGTAACATTTGTAGACATTGTTTGAATTTTTGGGGACTCTGGAACAAAATTTTAGGTAGAGGCCAAGATACCCAGGGTGGGGGCCATGATACCCCGAGGCCAAGATAAACTGTTACAACGGTTCTTATCATGTTAAAGATTTACATATTTTAGATTAATTGTCATGTATTAATAGACTTTATTGTGGGTTAATTTAGTTTAAACTTTGGACTTTTTTTGCCAGAGTTTAAATTGTCCCTGGACAAGCATCTAATTCCTCCATGTTCTCAAAAGCTTACCTTATTAGAGAGTTTCAAATAGACTTGTTTGTTAAAATGAGAATCTTAAGGTTTTTTTGGCAAAGTTTTAGATATCTAGCCTTAGATTTCCAAGTAAATTATCAATGTACTTTGGTTTTGGCAATTCCCAAGCGATATGAAATTGGAATTTGTTTTGTGTAATTAAAGAAAATAGCAGTGGTTAAAGAATCTTGAGTTTGCTTTTTTGATTTATATATATATTTTTTTATTTTCACCTCATTTTAATCCTTTCCCAAACAACTAAATGTTGGACTGGCCCAATTTGAATTCAGCTGTTTCTTAATGAAGATAGCATTTGTGTAGAGAGCTTAGAAAATATTGAGGCAAAAGGAGAAATTATATTATTCCTTCTTTTGCATCAATGATTTTAATCTATCAGGGACATAAAAATGAGTTGAAAATAAATGGAAAAATGAATTATTTGTTCATTCAATGTCCTATCACCTATAAGCCCAGTTGTCCTGCCATGCAATACACTTGTGGAAAAGGATGAAATTGTTAATATAGTTACCAGCATCCTTTTCCAGTTGATGCTTTCAAAGGCTTGGTCCTGAAGGATATCCAATTGGTCATTGGTTCATTATTTGCTAGTAGCCTGGTAGTCTGAAATTGTCAGATGACATTTTAATCTGCTTTTGACAGATGTCTTTGTCTATGGAAAATCTGTAGTAAAATTCAAGTTAAAAATAATTTATCCCGTGAGTGTCTGGAACATCTTTTTTAAAATTTTGAAGAGAAAAGATTCATTGATACACCTTGATATTTCCTTTTCCATCAATGATTTTACCATAGCGAATGAAGAAGTTTTCACAGATTTTGGTCATCTACATGTTTTCTCAATATGTACTAACAGAACTTCCAATCAAAGCCATCAACTGCTCTCTCATTTTAATTATTCAAATCCATTGGCGATAGAAAGACTTCTGTCAATTCAAGGTCTGATCCAGGATTTTTCCTGGGGGCAGGGGGAAGGGGTGGGGTTGGGTGCGAGCGACCCAACGCACCAATCCCCCACTAGAGTCGTCTTTGCGAATGGCAGAAAGGATACTGGTCGAGCCAGGGGTCTGGTGCCTTTTTCTCAAACAATCCTTGGTCGTGATGTATTGATCTATGAGATGATGCTTTTGAAAACATTGAGGGAAGCGTAATAAAATGCTGACAATAAGCATTCACCCCCTTATCCCTTTTTATTTTTCTACCATATGAAATGAGCATTCACCATTATCGATGGCTCAGCGTGAAACAGTTCTAACAGCCTATATCTTTATAGGCAGTTACAACTGTTTCGTGCTGAGCCAACGATTTCACATTGTAAGTCAGATTCACATTGTTGTCGGCAACCATTTTCTATTTTGACCAGTCTAGCGGACAAAGATTACTCCATCAGTTTACCACAGGCCCGTAGGAAGTAATTTCATATGGGGGGGGGGGCTAAAGCCCAAGTCCTGAATATTGGGGGGGGGGGCTAATTTGGATTTTCCCAAAATTTTCAGTGTAAAATTAAGAAAAATCGGCATTTTTAGCCAACATTGCCCCCCCCCCCCCCCCCTGTTCCTACGGGCCTGTACCATATAGTGGCATTTTGAAATTGATGCCCAACAAGATAGAGGTTTTTTGATATAACATTGTGGAAAATCAAGAAATTGCATTCATATGACAAGCAAGCAATCTTTTCAGTTTCCACAATATTTTCAAGCAAGAAAGACCAAAAATCATAAAATCTTTTTCACTTTGAATTACTGTCTGCAACATCTTTGAATTGGGACCAACATCAAATTTTGTTGTCTTTGGAAGGGTTATACAGTACCACATTGTACAAGTTTGACATGACTTTATTCTGTAACGAGCAACACCAAATAGTATCAGAAGACAAAATGCTTAATCAATCCTTTCCCAAACAAGACCTGATTTTGAAGTCATTAATAGAAAAGGCTTGAGAAACATTGAGGTAAAAGAAGAAAATTCTGATAACCAGCATTTTCTCCTTTTGTCTCAATGTTTTCTGAGCTATATCATAGGCAAATCCTACCTTTATCAACATCTGGTTTTGGTCTCTGAAACAACTTAAAAATTGGACAACCCTAAAATTTTGCGGTTTGGGAAAGGGTTAATTTAACAAACTTCTTTAAAAGCTGTAGGTCTGGTCATTAGCATTGCCAGAATGGGAACCATCATCCATGAAAATATCTTGAAGCTTGACTGTGGTTTTCATCATCTTGTATCAAACTTCATAAATCAATAGCATCCATCTTTACAGTGTGTTTACAGAGTTCTTGAAAAACATGCATAAGATGTTCATTTGTGACTTCAGGTAATATTTCTGGTATGCCGTCTCAGTGAATTCAGACAGTTATGCCAGTTATTTCTCGGAATTCATCAGGACCGGGATACTGATCTATCTGCTACGGTCAAGTGTCTGCCATGGAAGATTAACATCACCTGAAAAATATAAACAAGATTTATTCAAACAACAGGATTATAATGATGACAATGGTTGATAAAACCATTTCCCAAACAATGAATGATACATACAACCAGGTGTTGAACAATTAGAAAACATTGACGAAAAGGAAGAAAATTTTTGATACCATCTTGTTCCTTTTCCTCGATATTTTTACATCTTATCAAAGAGAATTATTAAGTCACGCAGTGGCAGTAGATCCAGTCACATTCTTACTGAAGCCTGACTGACTTCTACTAAACATAGATCCAGACTATAAATGATTTATAAATATTTTTAACATCACTTCATTCTCAAAGAGAATTCGTGGTTCTAAAAACAACGTTCTTTAATACTTTTCAGCAGCGTTCCCATTGATTCTTAAATATGGGGGTACAATTGCTTATTTTACAGGATGCTTGCACCCCCTCTTTAAGAGACAAAGTAGGCTGTCTAGAAAAACGAGGGGTACAAGATTCATTTTGAGGGTAAAATAAAACCATTTGTGGGGGTTTGGGTATCCTGTTTCAGGTATGTGAAAGGATTTCAAAACAAAACCTTTGGGAAACACTATTCGAAATTTGACAAGGGATCGTTAGATTTGACATGGCGGCGACATTATTTTCGTACAGTTGGCCACAGTCCACCTTAGACAGCTTACATAGGGTTTTTTCATGAATGCGAGGTGTTGCATACATTAAAAGTGCGATCAGATTGTTGGGCGTATTGTTTAAATGGTGTAGACAGCGAGGGTTGGTCTCATTTCATCGCATTTTTAATGCAAATGGCGATTTTATACAGGTCAAAATCAGTTTCGGATTTTGTTGCCGCCTCAAGCTTCGCATTACTTCGAGCATCAATGTAGTTTGAGAACATGTCAGAAGTTAAGGCCTATTTCCCTAGGAGCGTGAATACTGTCTCTACATCCTCGGCTAGGTGACATGGTATATCAAAGCCAAGAAACGTACTTACTTTCAGTTTTTGTCCCCAAAATCGACACAAATTCAATCATTTAGCCGCCATCTTTGTCCATTGCCGATCTTTTTGACCACAAAAACTTGTGTACGTTGGACCCCTTCATTTAAAGTCAAACTCGAAAGGACGGATAAAGGTCAGGTTTAAGTTTTTAAATGATAGGCAAATCCGAAGGCATCCACGTGTGATATTGGTCTATTCATCTCTTTGATATTTGATATTTAGTTATATACGGAATCTTCACCCGTTGTGGATCTCACAAGATAAAACGGCTACTTTTGATGCATGCCTATCACTGAAATAAGCTAACGCCCACGGTGTTTTTCTATTGTACTATGGTTCGCCAGTTTAAGATCAAGTTGACCCATTGCAGACACTTGATGAAGATGTCGTGTAAAAGTATTTCTGTCATATCGTGCTAATTCTTTGGCTGGAGTGTGTTGAATGATAAAATCGTCGTTGGTCGACCTAGAAGTTGTAAATAGCCTACAGCTTAAAATGTATTTACGACATTTGCTTTATACCTCACGATAAATGACCTGGCAGAGCAGCCCATGCTAATCGAATGGGATGCTCTGCCAGGTCAATTATCGTCAGCTATACCAAAGAAAAAATGGTCATAAATATAGATATAATTGCATTCAGTATGAAAATCTGTGAGTGGTCATTTATCTATTCGTTTTTGTAAGATAACAAACTTATAATTATTCTAATCAACTCTTTGCAACAATAGGATGCAGCAAGAGTCAGAGTTAACACATAACAATCGAGTTTTAGCACTTTCGTTCATTTTAAGACTGTCTACATTAGACAGACTTTAAAAGATTGTTCAACTCTGCATACCCCCTATACGTGATCAAACCAGACTTGATCCAAACCCGACTTTTATTTAGATAGCGGCCAATTGGCTCTCAACTTTTCAGGCAATCATGTTTTATTTGTAAACCCTATGCTGTTCTATACGCGCGAAGACCGTAAAATAACCTTCTCATATTTGATTTGATACGAAAACGTTTTTCTCCAAAACATTTTTCTTACCTTAATTTCTTTAAAAAAAAAAAAAAAAAAAAAAAAAAAAAAAAAAAAACTACCAAAATAATACCAAAAATCGTCAAAACCGGAAACCGAAACATTGATACATTGATATACTGTAACATGTATATATGTTTATATATTGTACACGATGGACAATTTGTCTGATGTGTAAATAAAAGTTCAAAAAAAGTTTGTAAAACTCCGATGAAGTAAATTTACGATCGCGCGGACAGGTGATAAGGGTATGATCGATCTAGGAAAGAACAACAACGTTGAAAATGGCCAAGTACAACAACATTGAAAATGGCCAAGTACAACAATATTGAAAATGGTCAAGCCTTTGAAAAGTGAACAATAGATGTGCAGTGTTTTTGACCACAATATTTGTTTTTGCCCCGGAGGTCATCAGTTGAAGTTATTCAAGACTGAAATCAAAGTGATCCGGAATAGGCGAGTTGACTATACCTGCTGTTGAATTGCGCCAAATTTTATCTGCCTAAAATATAAATGACCGCAATAGGAATCTTGCAAATCTAGCGGCTTTGTAGAACACATGTTTGTTTGAATACATCACAAGAATAGATATAATAGACCAGAAAATGTAATGGATAATCATTGTAGATAAACTGATTGGTATACTCCAAATATCATAACCCGTAGAAATGTCATTTGTGTTCTAACAAGATATGTACATGCATTAATACAACATTTTTCTGTACCACATATTAGATTGTGCTTTGTTGTTTCTGTATATCTAGTATGCTAGCGGAAAAAAAAATCAGTTTTTAAATTGCAACTGAAATACGGCGTCAGACTGTTTTAGCACATCTAAATAATTACTTTTCAAATTTGTTGTAAATATTACGAGCCTTAAACCAGGTTTTTGTTGATAAACAGTTTATTTATCATAATTATTTTTTAATTATCATTATTATGTATCTCTATATTCCAGCTTAGTTCGATATTTTTTTTAGCACAAATTCTTTCAAGAAACAAAATCGTGACAGCTAGCTCGCAGTTTGACAAATGGGCCGTATCAAGGATCGTAGATGGAAACTACAACACGAATGGAGATGTATGCCAGTGTTGTGCAGCAACTATGCGAGAACAGAACCCATGGATGCAAGTGGATCTTGGAGATGTGCATACTATATCTCGTGTCCTGGTGTATGGTCGTACTGATTATCATGTTGAAGTTTTATCCGAACGTAAGTCCCTATCCTTGAAATACATGTAGTTTTATATTCTGGCCACATCGTACCATCGTATCGTCATAGATGAATTGGTAATGTTGTACATTTGCGTCATATTATAGTTTTATTTTTCCTTTTTTGTTGTTGTCATTATTGTTTTGGATATTTACATCACACATTGTAAGATTCGTGATTTCTACATAATACATTTCCTAGTTGATAATATAATTGAAGTCTATATTTGCAATGTGTTCCAAATGTTCAATAAAAATCATCGATATAATTATATACTGAACAAAAGTGAAAACGCTACACCTACTTTGCTCGTCATATTTCTTCTAAATACAACAAGTAAAAAAATCAAATGAAAGTGTTTCGCATTGTTCATTGACTTGGTTGTGCCAAGAACTAACCGTTTTGTGAATCTTAATTACGGGGATGAAAAACGAACCCTTTTGATGTGACAGGGTGCCGTTTTTCAGGTGTACAATTTGAATGGAAAATTTAACACAATTTAAACCTTCAGAAATCCAAGCAGAAGAATGCAAACCATGCCAGACTGCACAGAATGGTAGTCTGACTAGTTACCAGTCAGGAAATGTCAAGAAGCTTGCATAACGTTGTCTCAGCGTTTAGAAAATGATGTTTGAAAAGCAGAATTTTCATCATGATCCAAAGCTTAAAAAATTTACAATGTAATCTCCATAGGAAATTGAAATCGATGTTGCATGGACATCTGGGAACAATCCTAGTCGAAGAAAGGATTCAAAAATCCCCTGTAAGGCCTGCATGATGTTGAAAAAAAGTCGAAAGCCGTGATAAATTTGTGAATACCAAACATTTTAAATTCCCTATTTGTTGATGTCAAACGAAGGTAATTCACAAAATTGACAGATTAGACCATGATTTTATAGCTTTGCTACAAGCGATAAGTGAGATTTTAGTGTTTTCTTGGGAACCCGGGTATAACCAGTTCCAAAAAATGATGAAGCATTTTCTGCGCATGAGCATATGCGGCATTAAATGAAATTAGCTCTAGACGCATTAAGGGCTGTAACTCTGATATTAAAGGAAACCAAGCAATGAAATTTCGACAAAACGATTGCTGAAAGCCTGGGCAATAACGCCAAAAGATAATTCATGCTATTAATTCGATACTTTTCCAGAAATAAGAAATCTTGCAGTGTAGCGTTTTCACTTTAGTTCAGTATATTTACTGAAACTATGATGAACGGAATGACTGTATTCGAAATTTTATACTGGTTTACAACACTTTACAGGCCCGTACGAAACAATTTCATATGGGGGGGGGGGGGGGCTAAAGCCCTTGTCCTGAATATTGGGGGGGGGGCTAATTTGGATTTTCCCAAAATTTTCAGAGTAAAATTAAGAAAATTCGGCATTTTTTGCCAACTTTGGGGGGGGGGGGGGGGGGGGCTTAGCCCCCCCCCTCTAGCCTCGTCCCCCTGTTCCTACGGGCCTGCTTTATTCAAATATCAAACTTTTAAACTGGGTTATAGCACTTAATAAAAATATGAGAATTTTATACTGGTTTACAACAATTCATAAGAATATTAAAAGTTTATGTTGGTTTACAACATTTCATATTTTATACTGGTTTACAACACTTCATAAAAATATCAAAAATTTATACTGGTTTACAACACTTCGTAAAAATATACTGACTCACTTTAAAAGCGCATTACTTATTTTTAAAAATATTTTCGTAGTAAGAGTCAATATCATCGAATTGGTACCTCAGAGCAGCATATATGGCACTTTGGATGTAAACAAAGATGACGTAATCGCCGCCATCTTGTTACCTTATATGGCAAACTCATTTGCATATAAGGAGTTTTCTATTTTTAGAACAGCGGCCATATTGGATGACCTACTTTGTTAATTTTGTTTTGAATAAATATGGGTTTCTTTTTTTAGACTAGCGGTCATATTTGTATTTAGGAGTTATATTTTAATTCTGGTAACGTCTTTGACATCTGTTCAACCTTCCAACATGTAAAATACTAATTAAGAGAAAACGTGTCTATAATTGATTCAAAAGTGCGCATGCGTCGATTCGTGTTGAGACCCGTTCCACTCTGAGAACAATAGCTCTTTGGCACCAGATGGTCTAACAATAGGGCGATCTATTTTTCGCTTTAGAACAATAGGGCAGTATTGATTTTTTAGGACGACGACCCGATCTGAGAACAACAGCTCTTTGATTAAGTGCCAGATGGCACCAGATGGTCTTACAATAGGGCGATCTATTTTTAGCTTTAGGACAATAGGGCGTTATTGATTTTTAGGACGACGACCCGATCTGAGAACAATAGCTCTTTGTTAACGAGCCAGATGGCACCAGATGGTTCAACAATAGGGCGATCTATTTTTAGCTTTAGAACAATAGGGCGGTATTGATTATTTAGGACGAAGACCCAATCTGACAACAATAGGTCTTTGTTAACGTGCCAGATGGCACCAGATGGTTCAAAAATAGGGCGATCTATTTTTAGCTTTAGAACAATAGGGTACGCAACAAAAGCCACCTGCTTTATCGATTAAACCATCTGATCAAAGCGGAATTAGAATTGGACCAATGAAAGGTCTTCTTTTTCAGCCAATCAAGAGTGTGTCTTCTGACCAATCAAAAACTCGCATTACTGGACCAATCAAATCGCGAATTCAAAACGAGGCTCACAGAAAAGTATATAAGAGTAGGCGCGATCACAAAGCGTTATTCTGACCTCAGAACTCAAACAAACATCATGGAAACTATCTCAGCTACTTTCGAGATGATGATGAATGATTTTACTGATGCCGACGAACTCATAAACTTTGCGGCAGCGATGGGGATACAAGATTCCCCTATAGTGAGATTCCGGTTATTCCAGTTAAGAAATCCGGAGTACGGGAATGACTTTGTGACTGAACAATGTGATGCTATTTTGGAAGAGTTATGTGATAGTGAAGAGACTGAGCGACAGAAAGAGATAGAGGCGTGCGTTAAGGCCTACTTGTTTGATGAGGAAGCAGAGGAAGCGACGCGTCAGTGTATCGAGGACGGGGAATGGAATCCAGCATCACCACTTCAAGTAGGAGGTGGGGAAGAACCGCAACCGGGGCCCTCCGGACTTCAATATAGTATTGCAAAAAAGGGGGAGAGAACATACGCCAAAAACGCGGCAGTGGACAGAACTTACAAGATTAAGATAGATGAAAACCATAATGGCCAACAATTGCAGGACGCGAGAGATGGTCTCCATCACATGTTCCAGGACGTGTTGGAAGAGGTCCGGGGCAATTTAGCCGGGAATGACTTAGGGCCTGTAGTTATTCATCATCCAGGACTGCACAACCCCATCGTTGTTCCCCTCCAGCCCTGGGACGAGCTAACGGCTGAAATAGTGTTGGAGATCATCGAAAAGGTGATCAACAGTAATCAAGGACTAACTATAGAAGAAGGTTTTGACATCACCATAGGTACGATTGAGTTACCGAAAGGGGGAGCAAGACGCAGAATAACCCGATTGAAAGGAAGTAAAAATTCACTTGACTTGAAAAAATCGATCGTGACTATAGACAATGATGACCAGTTATGTATGGCAAGGGCCATTGGGGTCAGCTGGGCAAAATTGAAAAGATGTACTGCGGATGAATGGAAAGAGCTGGTAAAGAAAAGAGAAGGGAAAAGTAATTTGGAACTGATATTAGACAACCAAAAGGTACCTTTAACGTACTACAAAGATCTGTGTAACAAAAATTTAAAACAACAAGGACAACTGGCTGTTGCCATAAGTCAGTTAGCGGGAGTACCGATAGACAGGCCAGCCAGTTTAAACGACGTAGGGGCGCTCGAAGAACTCCTGGGTGTTCGTGTGATGGTGGTGAGTGCTCGTTTAGGCAACAAATTTATAACGGCACCGAGCATCGATGATCGTCCGTGCATTTACATCTATTTAGTAGACGACGACCATTTTCACGCCATCACCAGCATCACGGGGTTCTTCAGCACCGCCTACTTTTGCGATAAATGCCTCACACACTACAGCAACAAGGAACGCCACCAATGTGAAGTAAAATGTATCGTGTGCAAGCGAAACTTATGTTACGACGAAGAAGAAGTAAAATGCGTTGACTGCAATATGACGTGCAGATCAACAGAGTGCTACACTGAACATAAAAAAGTACCAGTATACAAAAACGGGAAAAGGAAAGGACAACCAAGCGGGCCGTCCGAGTGTGAGAAGTATTGGAAATGCCCTACATGTTATAAAGTGATAAGAACTGATCGGAGAAAAAAGGAGGAACACGAGTGCGGGGAATACAAGTGTTCCTCTTGCCAAAAATATGTTCAAGATATGGTCTGATTTTATGAGTGAGAAAGAAAGGAGTGAGTTGTGCGAATGGTTGAATGAAAAAAAGGAAAAGAATGCTGTCTTTGATTTTAGAAAAGAAATGTTGGAATACTGCAGAAGCGATGTAGATATTTTAAGGCAAGCGTGTATGAAATTTAGGCATTTATTAATGAGCGCTACGGGTGTGCAAGAAGAGAATATCAATAAAAAAGGAAAAAAAGAGAAAAGGTGGATTGGAGCCGTGGATCCATTCGACTCGGTCACAATAGCCTCAGTCTGTATGAATGTCTTTAAGACTAAATTTCTAGAAGAAAAATGGCGCGTGAAATTGAAAGGCAATGATGAATGGCTATCGGCTAAAAAGATTGATGGTAAATTCTATGTAGAAATAGACAATGAATGGGTCCACGTATCCAAGTGCAAAAAAGTGAGTGTGAGAGAATTTGTAAGTTCCCCTATAGCACAGATTCCTCCTAGTGGTTACAACGATCAATACAGTAAAGCGTCGATGCAATGGTTGGAGTGGATGGCACGTCAGGATGTTCATATTCAACATGCATTAAATGAAGGGGAAAAAACGATCCCCGGAACGCGGTACAAGCTGGACGGATATTGCAGTGAGACTCACACGGCCTATGAATATCACGGATGTATATTTCATGGTTGTCCTGTGTGCTTCGCTGACAATCGTGAAAAGACGTACCATCCACTCACCCACCAGTCTTTAGAAGAATTGTTCGCGCTGACATTGAAAAAGAAAACTCACCTGGAAAGTTAAATAGGTATGAAGTACGTTTGTATTTGGGACCATGACTTCAAAAAACAACAAAATCAAAACCCGGAACTTAGGCAATTTATTTCTCAGTTGTACATCGTAGATAGATTAGATCCAAGAGAGAGTTTCTTTGGGGGGCGCACCAATGCCAGTCAACTCTACTATAAAACTAAGGAACAAGAGCAAGTGAAGTACGTCGACTTTACGAGTTTATATCCATGGGTTAACAAGTATTGCAAGTATCCCGTAGGTCACCCCACAATCATCATAAAGGATTTTGGGGACATGAAAGACTATTTCGGTATTGCCAAGGTGAAGATCCTCCCAACTAGGGGACTCTATCACCCGGTCCTTCCTTATAGGTCCAATGGCAAACTGAAATTTTCTTTATGTCGGACCTGCGCGAATACTGAGAATCAAAAGCCATGTACATGTTCGAACGAAGCAAGGGAGATTACTGGTACGTGGTGCAAACCCGAAATAGAAACTGCAGTGAGGTTAGAATATCAGATTACAAAAATATACGAAGTATACCACTGGGAGGAAACTACTCAATATGACACAACAACTAGAGACGGAGGGTTGTTTGCCGATTACATTAACAAGTTTAAGCAAGAGGCAAGCGGTTCTCCCGACTGGATTAAAACAAGTGAGAATAAGATTAATGATATGGCTAAGTACACATCCCAATATTTAGAGAAAGAGGGAGTTTCATTGGATCGGACAAATATCGTGGAAAACCCGGGGTTGAGAGCTCTGGCAAAATTATGTCTCAATAGTTTTTGGGGTAAATTTGGCCAGATACTCAATATGCGTCAAACTGAATTCTTTCATGAAGTACAAGTTAACCTCTTTTTCCAGTTGTTTTCCGATCCCATGAAACGACCGATTGATTTCCATATATTATCCAATGACATGATACAAATTGAATGGCAATATAAAGATGACTTTCAACCGGAAGATAACAAAACCAATATCTATTTGGCAACCTTTACGACATGCTGGGCCAGACTTAAACTTTACAGTGTGCTCGAACAACTTGACAGACGCTTTTGTTATTATGATACGGATAGTGTCATCCATGTGAGTCGCCCCGGAGAATATGATCCGCCATTGGGAGATTTCTTGGGAGAGCTCACGGATGAACTTGAAACGAGAGAGCACATTGTAGAGTTTGTGTCTGGCGGGCCTAAGAATTATGCTTACAAAACGAACAAAAACAACGAAACGTGTAAAGTGCGTGGTTTCTCTTTAAATTACAAAAATAGCTCATTGATCAACTTTCAAAGTGTAAAATGTCTTGTAACTAATAAAAATCAGTCGCGTAGAGCTATAGGAAAGAGAAAATTGTATGTCAGAAAAGAAAACTCGGAACCGAAGAACAAAAAAATTAACAACCGTAGTAGGACAATTACAGTGACAAACCCCAGAAAAATTTGTAGAGATAAATTTAAACGAAAATTGTATAACAGAGAAGAAAACAAAGACTATCAAATGGTGTATACCAAACGTAGAAGGATAGCTAATTTCGACACTGTACCGCATGGATTTTAGGCAATGCATATTATGAATGTATTGTATATATGTCAATAGAAAAGTATTTGTATGTTTTATTTTTAGTCATATTTTTGTCACACATGTTTTCTGTTTCATGTCATGCCCATAACAGTTTTTGTGTCTCATGAACTTGTTTTTGTCATATCCGTAACAGTTTTTGTAACACTCGTAACTGTTTTTGTCCTACACGTAACAGTTTTTTTTTACACATTTACTCTTATTTCTATATAGGAATTTTTCAATATTCGTCATAGACTTAACTGTTTTTGTCACAGTCGTTAATGTTTTTGTATCTCATGTAACTGTTTTTGTCATACGCGTAACAGTTATTGTATCTCATGTAACTGTTTTTGTCACACGTATAACAGATTTTGACATTATTCAACCACTGTATGTCATTATTGTATAAGATGTCGCATCGATGTTTTTGTCAAATGTTTTATTATGTGTTATCAATGTTGTTTATGATGTATATCATGTAAATAAAAGTCTGTAAGAATACGTCAGCCTTGTGTATCCATTTCACTACCAAGATTGTAAGAATATGACCGAGTTATCTACCCCAGAGAGAGAAGTCTTTATCGACTTGCCCAAACCCGATGACGAGAACCATTCTAACGGGGACAGATGGCATTTATTAGGTTCCCGAGTGCCTCAGTCTGAAACTGTATACTTTTGTCAGATGCTCATTGTCTACATCATTATTATTACTTCCATCATTAACCTGTCACTACAAAACGGAAGTAGCGAATTGTGGATCAGCTTGTTGAGTAGCTGTATCGGATACGCCCTTCCTAGTCCTAAACTTAAGAAATAATGTCATCTCTACCTTTTGAACCATGTTCAAGTATATGTATCAGTGGACAGAGAGGGAGCGGAAAAACGCAGTGGGTGTACAGGTTTTTGAAAAACATAAATGGAATGTATACCAAGGACCCACCATCACGTATACTATTGTTATGGTATTCACCAGGATTTATTTGACGAGATGGAAAGGACTTTTCCACATTTTTATAGTAAAGAAGGTCTCCCTAATTCCGCAGAGTTAGACGACTTTACCCGCGATCGTAAGCACAAAATCATTATTATTGATGAATTGATGCACGAAGTCATGAAAAATAAAGAGATGGAGTTGTTGTTTACCCAAAGGTGTCACCATAGAAAAGTATCGGTAATACTCAATACGCAAAACTTGTATCCCGGAGGTAAACATGCTAGAACAATAGCCCTCAACACATGGTATATGGTACTCATGAAGAATGTAAGAGACGTCTCTCAAGTGGGTATTCTAGGCCGTCAACTCTACCCAGGAAAATCAAAAGGATTTGTAAAAGCGTATGAGGATGCATTAAGCGAGAGAAACGGTTACCTTTTGGTAGACATGAGCCCCCATACTGAGGACAAATACCGCATAAGAACTCAAATCTTTCCCGGAGAAGACCCCCTAGTGTATAAATTAACGTAAGAAGGAGAAACAACAGCTTGTAAGAGTAACCATGGTCAAGCTAATCAAACAGCAGCGTCACTTTTTATATTTACTAGCAGAGACAACGGCCACTCAAAGAAAGGCACTATTGAACACAGTCACTCGCCTACAACTTAAAATACTGTCCCAAATTGCGTACAATATTTTAAGGTCTACAATAATATTAACGTCGGCGGAAAAGTCACGTCTAAAACGACATAGACGGTTTATTTACTTACTCGGAAATAAAAAGATTGGCTTCGGAGAGAAAAAGAAATCTGTTGTAGACAATCAAAGGACGATATATAGTATAGTGAAAATTGCCTTGGCGTATTTAAAACCCTTGTTCGAATAATGGAGAAATTTATCTTGGTTCCGTACGAAAAGTACCATCGGATGTTAAAGAACAATACGTATAAAGGTCTCGGAGAAGAGATGGAAACAGTTTCGCTTCCACCACCGGGAGAACGTAACAAGAAGAAGAAGAAGAAGAAGAAACTCCTCAAGACTCGTGGCGACGGTGTTCCAATTAGGGAAGGAAAAACAATGACTCATAGAGACAGTGTTGAATCCATAAACTGGTTATCATAAAAAACAAAGACAGTGATTTTCTTTATATCTTTATTTATATAAAATAAACGAGTAAAACACATATCAGAGTTTGTTTTTATTTACAACATTTTTTACAATAAGAATAAGAATAAGAATATTTAATAATGCTCAATTATACCCATTCGTGGGTTAAAGGCATACATTTAAACATACATAAACACACAAACACAAATGCAAAAACATCACTTACCCT
The DNA here is from genome assembly GCA_963680895.1 of Fragum sueziense. NCBI lineage: Eukaryota > Metazoa > Mollusca > Bivalvia > Cardiida > Cardiidae > Fragum > Fragum sueziense. Next base: position 20,435,147 of record OY804596.1, on the reverse strand, counting down.
TTTCAAAACAAGTACTGATTTTGACGAGCCTATTCATGGTATTAAGAACCCTTAAGAGAAAAGAAGAAGCTGATAACAAATTTCCTCTTCTCTTTTCAGGGTACATTTATATTCACAGAGACATTAGTAAATCTATTTGCCTGGAACATATTAATCATTGATCTTTAAACAATTGATATTTTGTTGTTTGAAAGGGCTAATAAATGTCATTCAATTAAATACATAACACACACATATGCTGCTTTCAATGAAACATGTGTGCATGGGATAAAGCAACAAATTGCTGGAAGTCATAATTGGTTTGGAGTCCAAAACTTAAACAATTTGACATTCATGGATAAAAGACGCGACAGACTGCATAATTCGCACATTTTTGCTGTTGAACATTCTTGAAAACGTGACATTGTTATCATCACTGTGAATAAAGTCTGTTGTATTCAAATCTTCATATAATACTTGTCTTTGAGCAGAATACTTAGTACAGCTAAATAAAAAATGTATTTCATTTTCTATCTTGTTACATGTATTACACAACCTCTGTTCTTCAGATTCACCATGGTATCTGCCTTGCTCAATTCTAAGTCGATGCGCACTTATTCGAAATGAACTTAAGCATTTTCTATATCTTTTATCCGATAAAGCGTCAAGGTAAGGTTCAAATTTGAATTCAGATTTGATTAACTTATATGTCTGTAATTTTCTCATATCCTCGGTGTTTGAGAAGCGACGTTTCCAATAGGATACAAATCTATCTATTAATTTGCGTTTAAACGCATCTAGGAAAGCATTTGGATTAAAAGAAAACTGATTATTCCAGATATGAGAGAATCCTAATTCTTGCAACTTAGTCTTCACAAATTGCACCCAAGTTGCTTTATTACTGGAAGTATTTAATTGTTCTAGGTATGCCTTATTAAGCAATGAATCTTCACTAGAATTAATAGCGTGTAACCAGAAATTAACAGAACTTGTTAAGATAGTTATCAGCATTGGTAATTGCCCCAGTTCACTCAAAACAGCAATATTACAGGCCTTTGAGTGTACTCCTAAAACATATTTACAAAATTTTATCAAAACTTTATCAAATTCGTCACTTCCTTTAACAGATAAGTCGAACAATTCATCTAATGTTTTGTTCTTAAAAGATGGTTTAAAAGCTGCCCATCATTCATCATTCATCATATTCATCATTCCATGGCCTATCATACACATTAAACGGCTTTAAAATGTCTTTAAAAGTCATCCTTGTACTTCGAGTCATGACAAAATAGACACAATAAAGTCCACAGGCATCGGATTTAGAGTCTTGAAGGGGCTCGCAAACCATCCAATATTCGTTCTTTAAATCGAAGTTGTAGTCAATCGGTTTTCTGCCTAGGGAATCGAAAAATTTGTACGGTCCGCGTCTTGGAAAGTAAAACGTCACCCAATGTTTTCCGGGTCCATCGCTCGTATCCGTGTTAGTGATCACAAAATACCCTTCCTTTACTCGAATTTGATCGGCCGCGCACACCGTTACGGGGTACCCTCCTAGTACGTCTTCTAGTTCGAAATTGTTCATTTCAAGTATAGGGCTCTCGTTCGGTCAATATGCAATACCTCGGGGAAGATGGCGTACATTATCAGTGTGACGCTTTCAGGCAAAGCCCGTCCAAACTTGATCTCTAAACGACAGTGGCCCTTTCTTTTTGTATTAAATGAGTAATACGGGTCGATATTGAGTGCATAAAGAGCGTACCCTTTCTTATAATCTTCAAAGGATATATCCAAATCGTTTCTGTACAGCATCAATGTTCTATAGCAATCCATATACTGATCCGACTCGAAATTAGGCTGCATCGGTTGTGAAGGTAGCGATTGCCCGTCCACATAGAGCCCTACGAAACTGCAGTCGTAATGTTTAAAGTTGAACGGGTTCTGTCCGATATCTCCATTAAATGCAGCGCTCGGAACCAGACCTACGATCAATTTACTGGGAATCAGGCCTTGAAATATATCGTCAGCGCTATAACTGAATTGCCCAGAGGCGATAGCGGCCGTTTTGATCTCTGTGCGTAAGTAAGGGTACATGGCCGGTGTGACTTGAATCAATTTTTCGTGCGCTATTAATACGCTACTCGTGAGTCGCTGTATGCAGAGCTTAAAGTAGGCATTCACAATTCTAACGCGATAATCGGGCTTGAGATCATTGGTGATGAGTCTAAAAGGGTCTCGTGCAGGATGGAGTTTTATACCGACAGAGACTCCGTTTATTAGCAATTTCGACTGTTGAAACAAATCAATGTGTAACGGACCTTCCATCTCGACAATCTTGCTGCCTTTTGTACGATGATATCTCACAAAGAGTCCCAAATTGGGTGAAGATTTGATGTCACTCGATCCGAGGTCCTTAATGTCTTTATAAAAAAGCTGTGTCGTCTTCAGAAGGTTTTCTTGCAAATCACGATTGGACTGTAAAATCGTGTCTACGTAAGCTTTGTAGGGATAATTGATTCCCGTATGCGATAAAGGCGTTTGCTGTAGAGACACATCCACTTGACTGAATATGGTATGGAAAGGTAAATTGATCAGACCCACATACACATCGTCACCTACCGTCGACCCATCGTCTTTGATGATTTGAATTTTAACATTCAGCGCGCTTCTTTTTAGATCCATATACGCCGAAGTCTGTCCCGGTATATTGAATTCAAGAGAAGACGTATTTGTCACTTGATTAACCGGCCGGTAAACGATCCATTCTCTCGATTGTAACGAAGAATCGGTGGGTGGAGGGACAAATGATGATATCTCGTCTTGGTGATAATTTTCCATATTTAGAGTTGTAAATCCGAATTTCCAAAGTTCAACCTTTGTTGCTTAGGTGTCTTGTATGTTATGACTGAGGTATTCTTGCGTTTTGGGGACCCCTTCTTACGTTTTCTTCAGTCTTCTTACGTTCAACTTCCGATTTAGCCATTTCAACCGCTTGGGCTACGGGTGTTACCAACTTCACTGAAGGTTGTTGGTTCATTTCCGCTAGTTTTCTGAGATGGCTTCCACTACCTACGATATATCGGCCTTTTTGATCTGGTTTTACGTAACCGTCCCTCAAGTCCTTGAAATGTTGATGCCATTTGTCCGGATCATCTCTATAAGGAACCCATATCTGTTGTTTATAATCATACACCTCTATGGAGCCCATCCTGTCTTGAAATGCAACACGCAGTGAAAATCGTTGGTTTTGAATTCGATTGGGTTTAAATTCTCGTCTCTCAAATACAAATGGATTGAGTTAAAGTAATTCACAGTCACTGGTACATACACCGGACGTCCGTATTCAATGTACTGAAGTTTTTTGTACCTCGCTCCTATTTCGATACTTCTGTAAATGGGTTGTAACGTATTTCTTACGTACGTTTGTTGTATCAGATCGCAACACAGGTATAGTCTTTTGCTTCTAGGCACAAAATCACAATCCAGAGCAATTTCTGTTACAGCTGAAGTCCAATGACCCTCTAATGTATACGAACGAGGGAATTGTATGTAAAAGTCTGCCGGGCTGTTGTTCTTACGTATGTTCTGTGAATCGTTGCTGTTTAGATAAAGGTAAAAGTCGGTCATTTTCGTGTTACTCACGTCTGTTCACCCTTCTATCGGGATTGCTCTTATTTCGTCCAAGATAGTATCGATGATATGAGTCGTTCTTAGCAATACGGGTATGAAAGAGTGGTAACGCCGTAACAAATATTGTTTACTGGTCAGTGACAGAGTATCACTTGTTAGGGATAGAAGCAACTCTCGTCTTCTTTCTACTATGTGAGCATCTCGTCTGGTTGGATTAATTACACCGTTAATTAATCTCATGGCAACCTGACTGATAGCTTCCATTTGACTGGTTGTCATATTGTTGATCATGTTTTTTCCTTTTACTTATCGTAGTATCTTTAAGATAGAGAAGATATCTACGTTTACTGTTTACTCGAGATCGCATCATGTTTACTTTTCTCCTTCGACCACTTCTTTCTTACGTGTGTAAAGTTCCAGTTCAATTAATGTCGGGTAAACTACATCATCCACTTGCAGATGTTTCTTAATACCCGTAATCACCACGTTACCAGTATGAAAACAACAAAAGTGGACACCTTCACATTTAAAATTTAGGGATGGAAATAACTCTGGTTCATACACGACTTTTCTATCCAGACTTACAGCTTTTAAATCTAGTTCCTCGCTTAAAGAGTGACTGGCAGACACTGTCAGTATTCAAATACGAGTTACTCTAATGTCGAACCCGTGTCGTTGGATTAGTCTTGCATTTTGTCTTAATCGATGTCGTCCCTCTTCGAAACTCGATGCTTTGCCGTTACAATTTATTATACCGTTGGAGAACACTAAACAATTTCCACCAATTTTTCTATGTTGCCATATCAGTGCTGGAAATGTACTAGGGTCGTAACGAACGTTTGCAGTATGGTAACATAAATACCTCAGGTCAACAGGACAACCCAGGTTGGCACTGCACACGACGTTTGTAATTATCATGATGTGAAATCTCGAATGTCTTTATCGAAAATGACGAGCGGTAGGGTGACATCTGTTATATATATACAGCCTGTTTAAGCGATTTAAGTGTACTGTGTCACATTATGTGCTGGAATCCAGCTATCAAATTTCTTGGGCCAATGCAACCAGCGAACAAGTACTTGTCTTTGTTTGTTACGCGTCCTTTCTTTTAATATCTTTTCGATATGATATTCTGTATTTTCATCAACAGTAACGGCTGTAATTCTTGTTCATAAAACGTACCATCGATTTCTTCTTCTTGATCCCAGTCAATTAAAGTATAAACGGGTATGTTTTGCCTCCTAAATTGAAATTTAATTTTGAATATCTCACCGGTCCACTTTTGAGAATATTCGCGGTCAAAGAGACTCCTTACGTGGGACACTCGAACTGTCTGACCTATTTTGAACTTGTATTTTCTTTTAAAGATTCTACGTGACGTTCTTTTAGTTCTCAGTAAATATTGCCGTAGTCTGCTTTCCCCTTCATTTTGCTTAGTAATGTCTACGGGTCTTTCTCCTAGACTTCTATGGACGGTATGGTTGTAATTTTTCACCGTTTTTTGAAGAACCTTTACGCATTTCTGCGTTCTCTGTTTCAACATATATCTAAAAAGTCGGTGTTTTAGATTCTTGATCAAAATTTCGGAATAATTAGCCTTTGTCTCTGTGTTTTGCGCGTAAAAATGATGTATCCCCAAGCTTTTAAGGTATTTATTGACTTCTCTACTCCAAAATTCCATCCCTTTGTCTGTTCTCACGGCTATTGGTTGTCTTTGACCTGAAAATATTTTCTGTAAAGCTTGCACAATATCGACCCCTTTTTTAGTCTTGATCGGTTGACAATGAGCGAACCTTGAAAATATATCTACGGACACCAATACATATTTGTACTCGTCATTCTGCTTGGCCAAGGCAGCCATATCCATGAGATCCATATCCCATTGGCTGTCTATTCCTTCTACGATTACGCGTGATCGGGGGAATTTTCGTCTGGCTCCTCGGGTTAATGAATAAGACGGTTGACTTTGTAACCATTTTCTTATTTTGTGTCTACCGATGCTAAATTTACCCTCGGACTTGACCAGTTGATATAATTTTTCGGGCCCAGAGAAGCTAGCGGAGGTCTTTGAATCAAAATACAAAGAAGACAAATATTGTTTCCAGTCAGACATATTTATTGACAATACTTAGATATACAGCCGACTTTGAAGCTCGTTGATCGTGGAGTAAAGTGTGAAAGTCGCGCGAATATGGACCTAGTTCGTAAATTTGAGACTGATAAACCACCTTTACCTTTACTATACTTTACTTAGATATGAAAACATTCTTACAACAAATACAAAATACATTTCAATATATTCAAATATATATACGTTGTGCATGTATTATAATCTGTTTACAAAAACAACATCGTCCTTCTCTAAGACATCGTTCACCGCACGATGAGCACAATGTATGTCCACAAGGAATAAACGCTACCGATTTAGTTCCATTTACACATATTGTACACAATAGTGCCTCATCTTTTTCATCCACCCGCCAAAAATCATAGAACATTGCAACCAATATGCTAACCATTTGTCTCTTTATACACATCAACTAAACAAATCACCGTTCTCTCGTCTCTTCTGTCCTCCTCCAATCAACGTTACCAGTTCATAAAGTCGTTAGGGTTACAGCTTGAGCATTGTAACCATCCCCGCTGATTCATATGACAACTTTGTAAGTAGCGGGGTACAATTCCCTCTAGTTCCGGTAGATTTTTCCCGATTTCCGGTAACCACTTTTTTAATTGTTCGTACTCAATGGCTCTTAAACATATGCCCTTTCTTGTCGGAACAACTTCTTCTTGGGGCCTCCAATATTGACGAATGGGGCCTCGAATATTGACACCGTTTTCCGTGATATTACAATAGGTGACTTTCGTATGGCTGTTTATCTTTCAACGCTTTGTCCATATAGTCCATCTGGTCCACGAGAATTTTGAATCTCATCAGTGGTAAACTGATACCCTTTTTCGTCGGTTTGGTTTATTGTCTTGCCACTCTCTAATATCAACTCTTAGTTCTCCTCTCCATTCACGCACTTGTACATATCTTCCGTTTCCCAATGTGAGTTTGCATCTGTTGTTTGCCATGTTGCCTGTTCGAGTTCTGAAATCAGAATGACAAACTGACACTTTACACCCTCTTTTATATACCAAAGTCTCCTCTGATTGGTCAATTCATTCTTTCTTCTGATTGGTCAATTCATTCTTTCTTCTGATTGGTCAATCACTCTTGCATCTGATTGGTTGATATTCAGGATTTCCTCTGACTGGTCAACCCTCTGCACCGATTGTTAGAGAATTGGGTATGCTGTTACCACAAAAATACAACGTTTTGAGCGTTTATAAACCAATTTCATTTTCCTGCATGGTTGTTCCCTATAACCAGAAAGTCCAATGTGGTAAGGGAAAGATTTAACGGCCTCGAATCGTTGTCCAGTTTTCTTCAGTAATGTGTCTGGCTGGTCCAAACAATTTTCTATGCTGTCGTACATAGTTTGCACGTCAAAAAATACAGAAGCATTAAGGTGACCCCTATTTAGATGTTTTTCCATGGCATGGTCCGAGAGTTTAAATAGTGTTTTCGCGTCGAAGGTTCGCAACAAATTAAACATGATCGAGAAATTATGGTGACTATTTATTGAACGAGTGAACCAATGAAAACGTGTCCAGACATGTATACAAAAATCGATATCGTGAAATAACGTCATATCCGGTTTCGCCACATTTCTAACTTCCTGTTCATTGTAAAGTTTATGGCCAGACCTTTTCATTGACACCTCATTTGTTTATATCGGTCAACAAACAAGGGAGATATAATGATTTATATTTTAAAACAAGATTTTTGAATTTGGCGCGATTTTATGGTCACGTGACTTTTTCAAATTCGATTTTCTCTAAATCGGTAAAACATAGGTCCACATAAGTATACATTTTTGGAATCAGCTCGTCGAAAGCTTTCCAATGATGTATGACACGTGTGTGTACCTTGAAGTTGAAAATTTGATTAAAAAAAAATCGTTACATAAACTTCCGGTTTTATGTCGTTCATAAGTCCATCATATAGTCTATCACGAGAGCTTTAAAATGATGGTTCATTCTTTAAAATCGGTTGAGAAATAACTGAGATATTGATTTAAAGATAATATGCTCCTAAAAATAGATGTAATCTCCCTTTCTTGGTCACGTGACTTTTTTCAAATTCGATTTTCTCTAAATCGGTAAAACATAGGTCCTTATAAGTATACATTTTTTTGGAATCAGCGCGTCGAAAGCTTTCCAATGATGTATGACACGTGTGTGTACCTTGAAGTTGAAAATTTGATTAAAAAAATTCGTTACATAAACTTCCGGTTTTATGTCGTTCATAAGTCCATCATATAGTCTATCACGAGAGCTTTAAAATGATGGTTCATTCCTTAAAATCGGATGAGAAATCACTGAGATATTGATTTAAAGATAATTTGCTCCTAAAAATAGATGTAATCTCCCTTTCTTGGTCACGTGACTTTTTTCAAATTCGATTTTCTCTAAATCGGTAAAACATAGGTCCACATAAGTATACATTTTTGGAATCAGCTTGTCGAAAGCTTTCTAATGATGTATGACACGTGTGTGTACCTTGAAGTTGAAAATTTGTTTTACTTGTATAGGTCATGTGTCATTCTTTAGAGTCTAATATCTCGAAAACGGAAAGTCGTAGACTAGTCAATGTAAACATCTTTAGAATCAATTCGTTGAGATCTCTCTAGTGGTTTTCGTTATTAGCGGAGTGATCGAAGAATAACAAAATTCACTATTTCTAGTTCAATATATATGTTTTTGTTGCTTCAGTTATACATTTGAAAAAGTTATTGAGTGACCCCTCCTTTAAATTGATTCGATATTCCTGTTTTAACATATGTTAAAAACGGGGAAAAAAAGAAAGTGAAGGGTTCCTTTTCTATGAAATGAGAGAAAACCATGGACTACGTTGCTTATTCACCTTCCGAATACAAAAAGGCATGGAAAACATTTGAGACAAGAGAAAACTCTATCTTTAAATATTGTGTAAAACTGTGCAAACTTGAAAATGGTCGTCCATCTTAAATATACCATTTGGAAAAGGGTTAAATGAGTTATTGTGTATGTGTGTGTGTTTTTCTTTTTTTTTAAGAAAGTATCTTTAAAGTCGCAGTAGATATTTTAGGTTTTATATTATTTCAGGTTCGTTTGTCTGCTCAGACATACAATTGAAAAGGTGTATCGTTTGTCCTCACCTTAAATTTAATGACCATTGCAATTTAGATTAATCGATAAACATCCCTTTGAATTGCAAGTGACCAGCGTTCATTCTTTTATTCACCGGTCTTGACATCTGTCAAAAAGCAATAAAATTTGAATATTTTCCGTTAAAATTAATACTTTGATACTAGAGGCACGCAAATTTAAGCGTTTTCAACACAAAGTAAACCCTTTCCTCAAACGTCTTAATTTAGGGGGTCTGGGTGTTCTCAAGCCTTTCTATAAAAGACGTCGTATACGGGTCTTGTTTGGGAAAGGGTTTCTTTTTATTTAGAATGCAGCTTGCACTAATGGGCTAAAATTTTAAGCAAAATTTTTTATTCATTCTACTTGAAACTGGCCTTTCGTCCTGTTTTCACAATACCTCACCGGTGACAATTTCTATTAAAAACACAACAGCATTAAAAAAATGGATATTATTGATATTGTAGGAAGGTTTATTGTCTCTTCAATTTTATTCGTCATCGTGAAAGTTGAAGACGTGATAAATTTCCTTGTAAGTACAGGTGTTGGAAGGAATCGCTTTGATAGTGTAGACTTAAATGTTATATATTGTAACAATAATCATGTTGTGATGTCTATTATAACGTCAGTAGATGTAGTAAGTGTTGATATGCAAGAAGAATGTTACATAGCTACTACTGACGACAATCCTTATGCAACATCAGGGCATGTAGATTACATCAGGGCTGCTACTTTGACAGAAATGGTATTAGAAAGACTCATCGCATTTCTGGGACAAAGAAATACATCAATTAATCATTTAGATGTGATACTTTTAAACGACGAAAATTTACTACCAGGTTGTTTCGGCCAAACAAATTTCGTTAATGGTAGCTACACAGTTATCCAATTAAATATACCATTACATACGTCAGAAACGCATGTAGTTGGCACGCTTTTGCATGAATTTAGCCATGCCATCTTACCGGGTGACATGCAACATAATAATATGTGGTATACCACATTAATTTGTATAATGGCTCTGTGTAAACAGTTCTGTAATGAGCTAAATTTACAAGAAAATGAGTACCAAAATTTCTTTGCAGCGCGTGTGGGGTGTAATTTCCGACCCAAATTTTTTTGAATTCAAAACCGGTTTTATTTTTTTTTCTTATGCGTACCAGCTACATGCAATACGGAGTGATAAAGAGGTTAATATAGATAGTATTCAATTAAAACTTTAAAGGTGCATGCTCACTCATTTTGCCCGTCCTACCGATTTAAACTTTAAAGGTGCATGCTCACTCATTTTGCCCGTCCTACACTATTGGAATGACATTGGGTCTTTAACTTCAAGTATGTCATTTAACCTTGTATATTGTGGATATGATAACTAGATTCCTAACTATCCTTAGTACAGCAACTACCAACTTCCTGAATTTCATTTTTCTGAAAACCTTAATTGGATTGTTTGCGAATGTTTTATAACAAACCTTTGTATTTTAGAAGGACTAACCTAGATGAAACATTCTAACAGTATCTATCACGTCTTCAACGTTGATTGTAAATTATAATGTCCCGGTAAAAATGTATTTGTGTGCTAGTGAAAATGTCTGTGAATATATAAGTGGATATAAACACAAAACACGTGGTAAGTCATCTTATTTTCAAATACAGTTTCTAACAAAATCATATACTACATGCAACCACAAATCAATACTGCCCTATTGTTTTAAAGCTAAAAATAGATCGCCCTATTGTTGAACCATTTGGTGCCATCTGGAGCTATTGTTCTCGGAGTGGGTCGTCGTCCTAAAAAATCAATACCGCCCTATTGTTCTAAAGCTAAAAATAGATCGCCCTATTGTTGAACCATCAGGTGCCATCTGGCACGTTAACAAAGACCTATTGTTGTCAGATTGGGTCTTCGTCCTAAAAAATCAATACCGCCCTATTGTTCTAAAGCTAAAAATAGATCGCCCTATTGTTGAACCATCTGGTGCCATCTGGCACGTTAACAAAGAGCTATTGTTCTCAGATCGGGTCGTCGTCCTAAAAATCAATAACGCCCTATTGTCCTAAAGCTAAAAATAGATCGCCCTATTGTTAGACCATCTGGTGCCATCTGGCACTTTAACAAAGAGCTGTTGTTCTCAGATCGGGTCGTCGTCCTAAAAAATCAATACTGCCCTATTGTTCTAAAGCTAAAAATAGATCGCCCTATTGTTAGACCATCTGGTGCCAAAGAGCTATTGTTCTCAGAGTGGAACGGGTCTCAACACGAATCGACGCATGCACACTTTTGAATCAATTATAGACACGTTTTCTCTTAATTAGTATTTTACATGTTGGAAAGTTGAACAGATGTCAAAGACGTTACCAGAATTAAAATATAACTCCTAAATACAAATATGACCGCTAGTCTAAAAAAAAGAAACCCATATTTATTCAAAACAAAATTAACAAAGTAGGTCATCCAATATGGCCGCTGTTCTAAAAATAGAAAACTCGTTATATGCAAATGAGTTTGCCATATAAGGTAACAAGATGGCGGCGATTACGTCATCTTTGTTTACATCCAAAGTGCCATATATGCTGCTTCTCAGATTATACATTTCAACCAATAAGACACGATATCCAATAAAAATTATTGCAGTCAGTTACCACGTTATTTCGCACGATGTCAACGTGCAAAATATGGATAACGTCCACGTAACTACATACGTCAACGTCGCTAACACAATTGGCTTACAACAACGTTTTCAACTGCAATTGTAATACGCAGATGTTGCTACTGACAAACTCGTGCTCGTGCCATAACAGTGAATTAACGAATAAGATGTTGCGGTTTTCACTACTGGCGATTATGCCCGTGACAGATTTTTACAGAAAGTCATCGTCAGATCAGGATGCGTTTGTCCTAGAAATGATGAAAAACGGACGCCAAAACTTTTCAATACTCCCCAGCAATATATGGAACATAATTCAAGCCCAAAGAATAAAGATTTGTTTCAACTCAAGCGTCAATGAGGTCACGACTATGGAACGTTTTTTATACTCAGAGCGGAATTACTCGTATTTGAATAGAGAAAACTGTCAAAATCCTCACACCACCTCTCTTAATATTTCTATCTCAGTCTTTGAACCGAATTTTTGTCTGAAATTTTCAGGGTATGTTAGGAATACGTCAAGCTTTTGTTTAGTATATAATATTACATAGGTAAATATGCATTTTGCAAAATATTGCCGGATGAACTTCAGTGATGCGTTTTTAAAGTCAGTCAGTATATCAGAATTTTGTACTGGTTTACAACACTTTATAAAAACTAGAACTGTCGCAAAGCGGACGAATACCCCCCACTAGGGCCTTGTCACTGAAAAAGTGCTATCGGTCAAAATGTTCTTGACTTAGAGCATGGAAACGGATTTTAAACAAAGTCCAGCTGTGACCTTGACCTTTGACCATGGTGACCCCAAAACAATAGGGCACCTCCATTGGTCATGGGCAATAATTGTGTAAAGTTTCATGATCCTAGGTCAAACGGTTCTCAAGTTAGAACACGGAAACGAAATTGTAAATTTTGACTACTCCCCCCCACACCCCCATTAAAAACTTCAAAGTGGTATTACTCTAAAACTAATGACTGAATCAGGATGAAAATTACAGGTGCACAAGTTCATATGATAGAGAACATTCTGACAAAATTTCAGAAAAATTGGTCAAAAACTGTGGGAGGAGAAGAGGACACAAGATAATGTCCACCCCCCCCCCCCCCATTAAAAACTTCAAAGTTGCATAACTCTCAAACGAATGACTGGATTAAGATGAAAATTGCAGATGCACAACTTCATATGATAGGGAACATCCTGATAAAATTTCAGAAAAAATGGTCAAAAACTGTGGGAGGAGAAGAGGACACAAGATTATGTCCACGGACGGACGGGCGGACAGACGGACGGACGGACAGACGGACAGACGGACAACCTGATTCCAGTATACCCCCATAACTTTGTTGTGGGGGGTATAATAATGTGAATTAATGTCGCGATCAGATTCCAGTAGTAAGTTGAATCCGAGTTCGAAGTAAATGATAAGGCAGAAGGTTGAATCAACGTACAAGATGAGTTGATTTCAACCAAATCTTTCCTTAATTGCTAAGGATGGGGGAAAAACCGCTCAAGAAATAGATTTTCTTTATTATGTGGATTGATTGCGTTACATAGCATCTTTAATTTGAATGTGTAAAAAGTCTGATGAGGGCTCTTTTTACATTGATTCATTTTGGGTTTTAAGTGGCTCTTAACATATACACAGGTCTACATGTATTACGAAAATATCAAAACTTGACCAAATATTTATTTCTCTTCAGAAAATCTCACCGGACTTATCATCCAAACAGACGGTGGTCAAGAATTTCGGCCTCCTACCAACGAATGGTACAAGTACGATACGTTCTTCAACTTTGTCTTTCCTACACCAATATATACCAGATATGTCAAACTAACAGCGCCAGATACAAGGATTCTTACTGTATGTGAATTGGACGTTTACAATGGTAAAGTATACATTAGTATAATTAAAAAGTTCCATGAAGAGGATTGATTTTCCGTTGTTAGTAATAAATATAAAAAAGTCATTTGCATAAGATTTCAGCTCGTGTCTTCTTCGGAGACTTAGGTATGTACAGTGTATGAAATTATAGTACTCAACCCAATAAATGGTGTATCAATGATACGACATGGTCTTATATGTCAATATTTCATCTGATTATTGATCAATGTGAAAATGACATCTATGATCTGCGATCCGTCGCTATTTTTTGTTGGTCCATATTATCATCTATATTATCTATGTTATATCTAAATCATAGTAATAGCCTTTATATTCGTACAAAACAGTCACGCGATGTCATTAAAACCAGGAAGAACATCGTTCTTATCTCAGATTTTTCTCACCCATCTAATTATATACTCAAAGGCAAAAGTAACTGTGCAGTTTTAATATAAATCTTTCTTAATTTTAAAGAATATTTATGACATTTTCACGACTATATGTTTGCACAGTAACTTTTTGATATTCTAAGCGAATACATCCGTTTCATCGACGTAACAGAAATATGCACATGCATATCGTAAAGATTAATAAAATATACCACCCGCACAATGGTGCTTTGAATATTAACAGTATTTTCTGCATGTTTGATCTTTGTTGGTCGGTATATAAAAGGCCAGAGTTGTGTTCCAGTTAACTTGAAAAGCTAAGCAATTCAACAACGACAGAAACAGGATATTCAGCATTATGAGATAGCTAGGATAGAATTTTATGTTTCTAGGCCAATGAATTGCACCAATAAAGACTCTATGTAATTAAACTGAAACTGAAACTGTTTGATTTAATTAAACGTCTAATTTTACGCAAAGCATATTCACCGGCGTTGTACAAAAGTAAAGTGTGCTAAAACAAATATGTAAAAGGATACAGATACACATGAAGCACTACTCGCGTTCAGTTGAACAGAGCGTCGAAGCCTTTGAAAAACATGGTTTTCAAGCCCCTCTTGAAAGAATCAATGGTGTTGGATTGTCATAGGTCTTGTGGGAGCATGTTCCATAATTTTTGGCCTGCTGTTTTAAACCCCCTGTCACCGAATGTTTTGCGTTTGTTGAATGGTATACTGTAACAACCTTCCGCTTCCGGTATAAACAAAGTCATGGAAAATCGCTGGGACAATTTTATGTGAAAACAGGGAAATTTGGACGGGTTGAAAGGCGAAAACGCAGAAATAGAGAGATAAGTAAAAGATCTATATCAGAGGAGTTAATCTAGCTGTCGATTGATAATGGAAAAGGCGCTTTATTGCTGAAAATCTTGGATTCTTTGTCGTTTATGGATGATAAGTAGAACTAAATAACGGTAGAATGTTCGATCGATTTTGACAACCACTCACCCAGTTATCGATCCGCATTATCGTCATGCTTGATTGGTGCGCAGGATTATTCATCACGTGGTTACTATCAACAGTTATACCGCATGGGTCAAAAACGAAAAAATAAGACAAGCTCCGGTAGTCACAGCTCAGAAACAGATATTGCTAAAGAAAAACAGACTCAAGAGCAAAAGCCTAAAAACATAAAAAGGTCAACAAATTCATATCCAGAGCAAAAGAAAAGAGCAGAGCCAAAATTCTTAAAGTTCAAAACAGGACCAAAACATTTCAATTAGTGAGGTATTATCTGAAGCTAACGCCATCTTGTATCAGTCAAACGAGGCTTCGGATAACGTCTTCAATTCACCAGTTACAACTAAGAAAATCAACAAAATGGCTTCAAAACCAACTGAAACAAATGAAAACGGGCTTGAAATGACGGATACAGAATCTGGAAATTTTGAATCCTTCATTAAAATGAATTTTCTTTCCTGAGAGATTCAATAGCGTCAGTTTTGGAGTTTCAAAACGCTTTCCGAACGCGCTTTGACTCTTGTGAAAAAAGGATAGCTGATACTAAAGTGAAATTTGCTGAACAGGGCAAATCAATTGACTTTGCTCTTGAAGAAGATGTAAAGAATGAAAACGTTACACTAAAACAAAAGTGTGTTGAAATAGAGAAGGCTTTAGAAAGGGCTATGGAATCTGTTCACCGATTAGAAAAAACGGCAAAAGGATATGGATCGCCTCGCGAAAAAGAATCAAATGAGATTTATAGGTTACAACGAAAATGGAAATGAACAGAAGGAGGATACAGTTCATAAAGTAAAAATTATTTTAGCAAACAAGTTTAATATGGTGGATGTCGAAATAGAACAAGCATTTCGAGTCGGAAAAAAATCAGATAGACCGAGGCATATCTCCTTCAAAGTATCTGACTACAATGATAAAGACCAAATATTCAAGAAAACAAGAGTGCCTGAAAGGCACTGGTATCGCTCACCTGAGTTCTTCCTGTATTTGATTGTGTACAATATAAATTTTGTTGTAAACAAATATGTATGTCGTATCAAATAATTGTTAATTAAGTTTCATAAATTCCAATGAATACAATGAAGTCACATTAGTATTCAATCATATTGCATGTAGTAGCATTTGCACACATCTTTAAAATTGAATATCATATGCTGTTCCAGTTTGATTTTTATAATCAAGATTTAACTTTTACAATTAACAATTTACTATTTTGAAACATCAGAACGATACATTACAAGCATTAATATGCTTAATATGATAAGTCCCTAATTGCCTCATCAACATTTATTATCCTATCAAAAATTTATAACCAAGTGATTGAAAAGAGTAACTCAATAAGCATTTTGTTCTCTTGGTTTAAATTGACCCCCTGATTGATTTTTAAAGAATTTCTTTATATTTCTTTTTATTTTTGAAGTCTGATAAGCCCTACCCTGCCACACTCAAATTTTTTATCAAATCAAAAAATCACAAACAATATTATTGTTAAAAAGAGTCACTCAAGCAACATCCCTGGTTCAAATTGGCCCAACAGTTAATTTTAAAGAATTTTCTTGTCATTTCTCCTTGTCGAATAAACATCCTGCCATGCCCACATATTCAATGAATCACAAATTTGTAAAAAAAATTAAAAAGGGGTACCCAAGGAACATTCCTGGATAATTTGATATAATTTGTCCAACAGTTAAGGAGAAGAAAATTTTCAAGGATTTGTTTAATAACTTCTCCAAGTCTGATAAGCCCCGCCCTGCCACGCCTACATTTTTCGACTAATCAAAAAATTCATGAACACACATTGAAAACAGTCACTCAAGAAAAAGATCTGCCAGGTTTGGTTTAAATTTGACCAATGGTTGATTTTTAAAGGATTTTTTCATGATTTCTGTCTGATAAGCCCCGCCCTGCCACGCCCACATTTTTTGACGAATCAAAAATTAAAAACAAATTTTGAAAAGGGTCATCCAAGTAACATTTCTGCCAAGTTTGGTAAAAATTGATCCATTAGTTAAGGAGAAGAAGATTTTTTAAGAATTACTTAATGATTTCTCTAAGTCTGATAAGCCTCACCCTGCCACGCCCTCATTTTTTGACGAATAAAAAATTCAAATAGAGGCAGTGAAGACAGTCACTCAAGGAACATTCCAGCCAAGATTGGTACAAATTTGATCAACATTTGATTTTTAAAGAATTATTTAACAATTTCTCTAAGTCTGATAAGCTCCGCCCTGCCACGCCCACATTTTTTGATGAATCATAAATTTGAAAACAAGTTTTGAAAAGGGTCACCCAAGGAACATTTCTGCCAATTTTGGTAAAAATTGACTCAATGGTTGAGGAGGAGAAGATTTTTGAATAGTTTTTTTATCAATTTCTCTAAATCTGATAAGCCCCGCCCTGCCACGCCCACATTTTTTGACGAATCGAAAATTTGAAAACAAGTTTTGAAAAGGGTCACCAAAGGAACATTTCTTCCAACTTTGGTAAAAATTGACTCTGTGGTAAGGGAGAAGAAGATTTTTGAATAATCATTTATCAATTTCTCTAAGTCTGATAAGCCCCGCCCTGCCACGCCCACATTTTTTGACGAATCAAAAATTTGAAAGCAAGTTTTGAAAGGGGTTACGGTAGGATCATTTCTGCCAATTTTGGTAAAAATTGACTCAATGGTTGAGGAGGAGAAGATTTTTGAATTATTATTTATAAATTTCTCTAAGTCTGATAAGCCCCGCCCTGCCACGCCCACATTTTTTGACGAATCAAAAATTTGAAAACAAATTTTGAAAAGGTCACCCAAGGAACATTTCTGCCAACTTTGGTAAAAATTGACTCTGTGGTTAGGGAGAAGAAGAATTTTGAATAATTATTTATCATTTTCTCTAAGTCTGATAGGCCCCACCCTGCCACGCCCACATCTTTTGACGAATCAAAAATTTGAAAACAAATTTTGAAAAGGGTCACCCAAGGAACATTTCTGCCAACTTTGGTAAAAATTGACTCAATGGTTAGGGAGGAGAAGATTTTTGAAGAATTATTTAGCAATTTCTCTAAGTCTGATAAGCCCCGCCCTGCCACGCCCACATTTTTCGACAAATCAAAAATTTGAAAACAAGTTTTGAAAAGGGTCACCCAGGGAACATGCCTGCCAAGTTTGGTAAGAATTGGCCCAGTGGTTAAGGAGGAGAAGATGTTTAAAGAAATTGTTGACGACTTCCGACGCACAACGCACGACGCACGCCGGACACAGGGTGATCACAAAAGCTCACCTTGAGCATGTTGCTCAGGTGAGCTAAAAAAGGGACGCTCTTGAAGGTTGTAATTTCTTCATCACAGACGACTTACATGAAGAGGACTATAATCTGAAATGTGCGTTAAAACCAATAATGGATGAAGCTCGTAAAGGCAAAAAGGACGTACGATTCAGAAATGGCGCACTATACATAGAAAAAGGAACTCTACCGCGGTCCAATTCCAGAGAAGAAGAAAAATGAAAACAATACCACATAGGACAATACCCAGTCATGGAACAATTCATTATCGCTAGTTTTATGGAACGTAAACGGTTGGACAAAGAACAATGAACATATACATAAACGTGCTTTGGAGGAAATAGACTCCGACATTATCTGTTTAAATGAAACTAAGTTGACAAAAGATCAGACAATTCACTTCGATCAATATACTTTTTATGGAAATAATAGAACAAATTTGAAGAAAAGGGCAAAATGTGGATCAGGAGGTGTAGCCATTTTAGTAAAAAATGATATCGTTGGCCAGTTTTATATTACATGCGTAGACAAAGACTTTGATGGTATTCTGACTTCTGACTGATCAACAAAATATCGTCTGCAACAGATATTGTTACAGCTTGTTACATGTATTTACCACCAGAGGGATCTGAGAGGCGAAGAAATTGTGACGGGTTCTTCAATTACCTATCTAACACCGTGTACCGTTACGCTAATATAGACCTTCTATTATTTTGCGAGGATGTTAATTCAAGAATCTCTACAAGACACTATTATCGGAGTGGATAATTTAACAGAAAGAAAACCAACAGATCTTACAAAAAAATAAACACGGTGAATCATTTATCGAATTTCTCCAAGAAAACAAGTTGTGTGTGTTAAACGGGAGAGTAAATCGCGAGAAAGACGAGTTTACGTCGATTTCGAACAAAGGGAAAGCTGTGGTTGATTATATATTCGTGCCACATCCAGATCTCAAATTGATTAATAAATTCGTAGTTCATACTGTGAAGGACATATGTTTGAAATACAATATATATGCGCATGTTTCTCTACCTGACCACTCGGTGCTTTTCTGTGAAATACACGTCTCTGATCTTTTCCGTTCCCAAATCGAGGTAAATACTGACAATTCAGAGAAAAGATTAAAACGGATCAACTACAAGAACATTCCAGATGAGTTTATCGAAACTACAAAAAAAATGAAATGATTGATAGAATACAGACTATGGAATCAGTTCAAGCTAATATCGACAAAATATATGACGATATATGCCACGTGTATTTTACGGAAATAAACTCTAAGCTAAAACCCAAAAGTAACTCTAAAAATACCAACAAGCGTTATAGACATAACACAAAACCTTGGTGGAATGAACAACTCAAGTCGCTTTTCAAAGAGCTTTGCGAAAGAGAGAAGCGGTTCGTGAGTTGCGTCGGAAGTAAAAGAGCGAAAGATAAAGCAAGGTGCTCTTATAAAGAAAAGCAGAAAGAATTTGATAGAGAGGTGCGAAAGGCAAAGCGGTCATTCGAAAAGAACAAACAAATGGAAATAGACTCTATATGTACCAATAATCCAAACGAATTCTGGAAACAAATCAAATCTCTTGGTCCGAAAACATTCCACAGTATTCCTATGGAAATAGTATACGACGAGGAACATATAGTAAGAGACAAAGAAAAGGTGTTAAAGAAATGGGAATCCGATTTCAAATCCCTGTTTGATAAACTCAAAGCATGTGAAGGGGTCTAATTCGATGAAACATTTTATGAAGAAGTAAAGAAATTTAAAGAATCAATAGAAAATGAGCATGTGGTAGAGCAGCAATCTGATCGCCAATCTTGACTTTACGAATAGCATACTTAACAGTGACATTACAATAACAGAAGTAAAAACGGCAATAGATGAAACCAAAAAAAGATCGCGCCTGCGGTGAAGATTGATTGCCGTATGAAGTATTTCAGTCTGAAAAGTCACTACCACTTATACATTGTTTACTTAACAAATGCTTTGCAATGAGTAAAGTGTCGTCTATATGGACAAAATCAGTGATAAAACCGATTCCGAAAAATAGCTCTAGCGATCCACGTATTCCACTGAATTATAGGGGTATAAGTCTGCTTCCAGCTATCAGTAAAATAATTTCGAGTGTCCTAAAAAAATGAAGACTAAACAAATATCTTGACTCAAACGATTTTATCTGTGATGAGCAAAATGGTTTTAGAAAATTAAGATCTTGTGTGGATCACCTCTTTACACTGTGTTCAATTATACGAAACCGCAAATCTAAAGGGCTATATATTCGCTTGCTTCGTAGACATGAAAAAAGCATTCGACCGCGTTGATCGAGACTGTTTATTAGCAAAATTGCTCGGATTGGAGTTCAGGGTCGCTCCTATAATATCATTAAAAACATGTTTAATACAACGAAAGGAAGAGTACAAGTGAACCAGTTATACACAGACTATTTTGACATTAATTGTGGAGTAGAGCAAGGGAATAAAATTTCACCGATATTTTTCTCCATCTATATCAACGACCTTGCTACAGAACTGATCAGTCTTGGTTGTGGGGTGAAAATTGATAATAACATGATTAGTCTTCTTCTTTATGCAGATGGCATTGTTACGAGGGTTGATCCAAAAGTAATGTCACAGTGCCTATATTTGAATTATTTGACATATTTTTGTCGATATAAAGACCTATCACTCAAGCTTATCATATTGGAAGCACGTTTTTTTGAATGATTTGAATATTTTCTATATGTACAAGAAAATGTGATTCTTTAAATGATCCATAATGTGCATGTGCGCCGCACGTCCTAAACTATTGAATGGCAGATGATCATCACCTTACATTCTTTCATTATATCAAAAGAAAAAACGCGGCAATTAAGCTGATATTAAAATGACGTGACGTCATCATATTACTACGTCATTTTAGAACGTTTCAAAACAATCGGTGCGCTGAAACAGAAAATATATCTTATTCAAATCATCGCTCACATTCGGGAAAATGGCAGAATTGGAAAAAAACTCCGCAACGTGCAATTATGAACTTCTGCTATAGACTTGGAAAACACCGGTTGAAGCAACGCAAACGATAAATTCTACCTACGGAGAAGGAACTGTAAATAGAAGACTCGTATATCGTTGGTACAAGCGTTTTCGTAAAGTCGCTTGAAGACAGAAAACGAGCCGGAAGACCCGTCGAGCAGCGGAATGACGTCAACGTCTCTATAGTGCACGACGCGATTAATGAAGACAGGCGCAGCACAATTCGCTCTTTGAGCAAGTCGCTTGGAATGTCTTACGGTTCTGTGCAACGGATTCTTACCGAGGACTTAAAGATGCGCCGGATCAGTGCCCGTTGGGTCCCTAGGTTACTTTCGGACCATGAGATGGAGAGACGTGTGGCTGAGTCTCGGGAATTTCTTAAACGGTGGAAACGTGAGGGATTGGACTTTCTTAGAAGAATCGTGACGGTCGAAGAAACTTGGGTGTATTTTTACGACCCTGAATCAAAAGCGCAGTCCAGCCAATGGAAACGGTCAACATCTCCGCCACCAAAGAAAGCTCGATCATCTCGCACAGTGGGAAAACACATGTTTATTGTGTTTTTTGACATGGATGGAGTCGTTCTCAGTCACGCAGTTCCGAAGGGCCAGTCTGTGAATGCAGCATATTATTTTAAGGTAAATTATTTTTTTTAATAGCACGAACAAATATTTTAAAAGTAAAGCCTGATATTTCTAAGAAAATAAGATAATTGATGTAAAAACCAATACAATTCAGTAGTAACGCACTGGACTTGTAACCTGAGCGTCGCAAGTTCGATCCCCTACCTCTCCAGTCTTTCGGATGAGACCAAGGTCCCGTCTCCATTTTGACCTTAGATGTTGAGTGGGACGTACAACTCCATTCAACCCATTTATATTGTATTTCATTGTTTTTATAAATTTAAACTGAACTCAACTAAAATCCTGTTTCCATGTGCTTAACCCTTTCCCGAACAGCCAAATCCTATACGCTCTAAAAGGAAAAAGATATTCTTAAAAAATAGCAAGTGAAATGACATAGCTTAGAAAATATTGATAGAAAAGACGAAATTGCTGATTATCAGCATTTTCATTTCTTCTCTCAATATTTTCCCAAACTTTTTCTGCCATGCATTTCAAAATTATGTCTTGTTTCGGAAAGGTTTAATTGATCACAAACCTTTTCTGAAAAGTCGGTAAAATAAAGTTTTTTTCAATTCAGGTTCTCAACAGAGACCTTATGACAGCATTTCGTAACAAGAGACCACACTTTTATGATGACCTGAGCCAATGCATCCTACATCACGATAACGCTACAGCTCATACGGCTCACGAGACAAGGCTAAACATCGATCTTCATGGTATGGAAGTCTTACCCCACCCACCATACAGTCCCGACTTGGCTCCTTGTGACTTTGCGCTATTTCCACATCTGAAGCAGAATCTAAGAGGAGTTCACCACGACAACCTTAACGAACTAAAAACAAACTGTAATAATATTTTCAAGAATTTGTCGAAAGAGTGGTTTATGAATGTTTTTATGAAATGGGTTGAACGCCATGAACGTTGTATAAAACACAGCGGACGTTACTTTGAGAAGGAGTAGACTTTGACATCAATGACGTCGTGTGTTGTGCGGTGCTGGACACCAATGTGTTATGTAAAAATTTTGTTTTCTTTTGTAATATCGCACAGAACTTTATGAAAAATTGTGTATGTATTAAAAGAATGTCAATCTTTTGGCATGTAAAATTGCTTAACGATACGTTCATATAATCCCTGAAAACAAGGTTTGTGACATTACTTTTGGATCATCCCTCGTATAAGTAGTGAGACGGAAGAAGAACTGCAGAAAATGTTAGATAGGGTCAATACTTGGTGTAAAGAGTTGAAAAAGCAAATAAACGCCGATAAAACGAACGTCGTACACTTTCGTAAAAAATGCCAAAATCGGACAAATCACGTTTTCAGAATAGGAAATCAAGAACTAATAATTGTGAACCATTACAAGTATCTCGGATGTATTCTCTCAGAGCATTTAGATTTCACAGACACTGCAAATGCATTATCCGAATCTGCTGGTAGAGCTCTGGGTAGTATTATTAATAAAGTACAAAGTCTAAGCGGGTTAGCATTTAAAACATTCACCAAATTATACGACTCATCAGTAAGACCTATAATGAACTACAGTGCCGGAGTGTGGAGGTACATATCTTACGGGAAAAATGATGTTATTCAAAATCGAGCGATTAGATACGAGCAAGGATCTGGAAAACGTCCCTTACAGTATTTTCAAAAATTGAGTTTGAAGATCAGCCTGTTGTCAAATGCAGTCCAATATGCATCCATGCTGCTCTCTTTAAGCTACTACAGGTCACAAAGAAGCTACTAGAGAACAACGTGGATCCTGATCAGACTGTGTGTATGCACAGGCTGACCTGGATCTATGTTGGGCTCAAAAGCCTTAAGGGACGTTTTTCCAGATCCTGGCTCATACTTTCTCGGTGTAAATAAATACGCATCCAATCATGTTTTATCAGGCGATACAGGTTGGCTACCTACAACAATCTATAGACATATAGAAATGGTCCGTCTTTGGTTCAGGTATACGAATATGCCGAATGATAGATTAACGAAGAGAGTTTTCCTATGGGATCTAGATCAGAGTAAAGGATGGGGATCGGAAATGCGAAAAGTTTTTGAAAGTGTCGATCTTGGGGAGTTATTTGAACGAAAGACTACAAATGGGTTATCATTGAGCTACGTTACAAATTTACTGATAGATAAGACAAGGACTCAAACAAGTGACCGCTGGTTAAAATTACGAAGCTACAAACAGATTAAGAATACGTTCGAGCTAGAGAACTATGTATCAATGTACATAACAAGAGGTCTCCGCTCGCTTATAGCTCAACAAAGAAGCGGTACCTTACCACTACGCATAGAGACTGGGAGATATATCAATTTGAAACCAGAGGAGCGGACTTGTTCAATATGCAATACCAATAAAATAGAATCCGAGTATCATATGCTATTTGAATGCCCTGTGTACATGAACCAAAGACTCATTTTTTTATAAAAAGGCTGAAACAATTGTAACAAACTTTGTCCAGTTGCCTTTCCATGAACGTTTGAAATTAATGTTGACAGACAAGAAACTAATACATAAATCAGCACAGTTTATACTTATATGTATTGAGGTGCGATCAGGGAAGCAATTCGTTTAAATTGTCTAATAAAAACACGTATATGAATAGATTTGTCGGTAGGGTAGAATGACTATTTCATACAATGTGTAAAGAAAGTCATTAGAACGAACGACATCTACCCAGGTCGACCGGTGTGCATCGCACGGGCCGACTTGGGTCTATATCGGTCGTCTCAATCTAGACAAACAACATCGGAACCCCAAGCGACACTTTTTAAAACTTTTATCTCATGCAATTCTTTTTCAGGTAAAAAGTCGCTAACCCGTCCCGCAATCATGTTATCTAATAACAGTTCAATTGAGCTGTACATAGATTTGATGATATGATTGTTGGTCGATATAAAATTGTGAATTGATGTTAGCTTCACTTCCTTTATTATAATGATCTTAACAAAAAAAAAAAAAAAAAAAAAAAAAAAAAAACAGGTGTGGACGCGGATTGGAATGCACAAAAGTGGAATCCCATCCGCACCCTCAAATCTTATTCATCAAAACTGAAACAATGTCAATATAATTTACATATTTCTTTGTTTATACCATTTATCAGACAAATAATTTAGTGAATCGTAAGCCACTTACATGGCTGGGTAATACATGATTTACTTTAAAATGTTTTGTAAATGATAGTGTTACTTTGTACATGTATTATGTTTCACTTTAATAAAATATACTACTACTACTACCTGCAGATGAGCTAGTGGATCTGAAATTTCGTTTTGGCGGCAATTGTTCGGTAAACAACTCGGTCAAATAAGTTGGAGCGCGTCCCTTGGAACAGTTGAACATGGCAGTTAGAATTTTGAATTCAATCCTTGCTTTGATAGGGAGCCAATGTAGGTCATAGAGTGCTTGTTTACTACTGTTATATTTGTTTCTCCTTAAAACGAGCTTTGCACACATGTTTTGAATCCTTTGCATTTTTTCGTATGGCGGTTGAGAAGCACCATAGAGAATCCCATTACAAGAGTCCAAGTGAGAGATCACAAGCGATAGAACGAGAATTTCTGTTGCGTCTTCAGTAAGATATTTTCGTATGTTTTTTTATTCTTAAATAGTTGAACATTGCGGTTTTTCTTAACATGTTCGCTAAAGGTTAAATGTTCGTCTAGGAACGCACCAAGATATCTTATGCACTTAACAGACTTGACATGGTCACCAGCAATATTGATTTCGTTTGTTGCACACTTTTGTAGTTGTTGTTTGCTTCCGAAAGTTATGAACTCAGTTTTTGAAGTGTGTATTTTTAGTTTATTTTGTTTCATCCAGTCATTAATTGACACAGCACAACTTTCTAATTCTTCTATGGCTATTCTCTCGCTGTCTGCAGAAGGTTTGAATGATTTTGTCGCAATATGGTCGTCCGCGAAACCGTAAACTGATATAGATTTTGGGATGACGTCAAACAAGGTTCTGGCCTACGTAAGGCATAACCATGGACCTAAACAGCTTCCCTGATGAATACTACAGTTCATATTGTGTGGAGTTGAAATGGTCGATTCTACATTTACACTTCAGCTGCGAGGCCTTAGATACGAGTCAATCCAGTCAATCGCTTTTCCACAGAGTCCATATTGAGACTGCAGCACTTTAATCAAAATGTCGTGATCTACGGTGTCAAACGCAGTACTAAGGTCAAGCGCTAAAAGCGCACTGACCTGTTGATTTTCCTTGCAATCTAAAAGATCGCTAACCAACCTTAGAAGTGCTGTCTCGCACGAATGACACTGTCTGTACGCAGATTGATTCTTTGGGAGAAGTTCGTGCTCACCCACATGCTCATTGAGTTTGAGAAGAGCTGATTTTTCAATTAGCTTTGAAAGAAGTGATAGATTGCTAACAGGACGATAGTTTGAAAGCACAAGTTCGAGTCCAACTTTTTTCAGCAGGGGTCTCACTACCGCGTGTTTCCAGTTTTTTGGGAAGATACCTTGGCTAAGCGATAGGTTCACTAACTTCGTAATGGACGGTAATAGTTAATCTATGTGATTTTTTAGTGTTTTTGTTGGAAGTTTGTCAAGTTCGCATGATTTTGTTTTCATTACATTTATGAGTTTCTTAACTTCGTCGCATGTAAGATGACGGAAGGAACTGAGAGCAGGACATTCTTTGTTGTTCGGTGTATAGCTTGCATAGTCTTTGAGAGATTCACGGATTTTTTCAATTTTGCCTAAGAAAAAGTCAGCAAATTTTTCAGCCAACGAGGAGTCACTTTCACCAGATGGTAAGGGGTTTTCTGTTTTTGTCCCTGTGAGTTCAGAAACTAACTTGTATAGTTGTTTAGAGTCACCTTTCGAACTGAGCACTTTTTCTTTAAGAACGGATCGTTTTTCATTACATATAGCATACTAGTAACATTGGTATTTCAGACGAAGCTGTTTGACAATTTTTAGTTGATTCGGTTCTCCATATTTTCGCCACACTCGTTCTGTTTTTCGAAGTGATTGTTTCATTTTAAGTATTTCATCGTAATTATGCTTTGTGTATGTGCCAAAACGTCACGTGGCGTCAAATGACGTTACTTAACTGCCAATGCGTTGCGTGATAAAAACTAGATTATGACGGAATTGCCACAAAATAACACATTTAGAATGTGTGTTTTGTTATTTAGAGTATTATAATGGAGATAATAACAAGTATAGAGGTCTTCATTTGCCAAATAAAAACATCTATGCTCTGAACTACATGTAAAGGCAAATACCTCCGCGCTGTGCGCCTCGGTTTTTACCTACACATGTAGTCCGTCGCACATCGGTTATTATTTGGCAAATAAAGACCTCTAAACTTGTTATTATTTCATACATTTTGACACACGCAGATTGGAGTTAGTCCCACAGTGTCACAGGCGATAGAAGACGTGTGGATAGAAGAACGTGCATGGTACAGACAGTGCCATACGGGAAAATTGTTTAGGACTTGAATTGCTCAAGATAAGACGGCTTACCTTTTCCATATGCGAGTGCCTTTTTCAGTCAATCATGCACATAGGGACATAGAAATACTGACATAAGATAAAATTTGGCATAAAATTCGATCCTTTTTATTCTAATAAGGGTACTAAAACTTTGCCTGGATTTTTCAATTTGACCCCTTTGCGATTGCCGTTGTAACACCAGTGTCAAAGAAAGAGTAAACACTCTCTTCTATCTTACATTTCTCTTGCAAAATGGCATATGTATATGTAAAATATAATTAATTTCACAACCTGCAATTAGTGTTTGATAAATTCAAATAAACATTAGGTGTAAAGTTACTTTTGCCTTTCAATATAATAACAACAAGACATGTCTTGATTTAGAGTAATGTTATGGTTTATAAAAGTCTGACTAAAACCCAAAATTAAAGTGACATTTCACAATTATTTGTACATAAATTTTACTTTTATTCTATCTGAAAGAGCATGTTTTGTTATGAAAATTCTAAAAATTTAAAGCCAAAATATTGAGCCATTTACGAGAAATATATATTTTTGTGCTAAAATGAAACAAATTGTTGTGGATTTCTGTCTCAACTTTAATCGCGAATTTTTCCCTTATAAATAACAACTTCAAAACATTGATAGCATTTCTACGCATTAGAATAAACAATCTTTGCATCAAGACATACTTTTAAAAAATGAAATAAATGTGAAATGTCACTTTAACTTTTCGGTAACATCTGACAGGAATCAGTAAGGGGGGGGGGGCGGAATATGTTATTTTAACTCTAATCTATCAAATACCTTGTTAAAAATGGAGTTTAACTAGATTGGCTTTATAATGAACCTATTTGAACTTGACTCTCCTGATGGTAGATCTATAGTGCATTGCGAAATTGTGAAATTTTGTGAATATATTTTTATTCATCTAGATCTACATATCTCTATTATTATGTGCAACTCGCATCTAGTTAAAATCTTAAAGCTATGTTTTGCAAATATTATGACCGAAGCCAATGTAGACATCGAAATATTAAAACTTCTTGTCCATCAGTGGTCTTTTATATTTGAAACGCTTAGACTACATATATTGTTTCCCTCGAGAAGATTTTCTTTATAAATGTTCAACAAGCTTTCCCGTGTGAGCCTTTCAAGTATCTCTAGATAACAGAAACATGCACTGGAGGCTCTGTTTTTATTTTACAATTATTTCTTTTTACAAAATGTTTATTTTTCATGTTAAGATCGTATAATTTCGTATGGAAAGCATGCTGAGTTGAGTGCCCAGTTTAACGTGTGGGAAGCAAACAGAGCAGTTGACGGAGATAACTCTGGTTATCCAGACGAATGTCAGTGTTGTGCAGCAACAACGTACAACGAGTCAGCTTGGCTTCGTGTCGACCTTGGTGATAATTACACAGTCAACTACGTCACGATTTATGGAAGAATAGATCGAACACATCCTGGACGTAGGTTCACTCACAGTTAAAATAGCGACGTACAACATGCGTACATTGTATTTAATGCTGTAACAGGTCTTTTGTTTTCAAACAAGGAATATGTATCGATGAACAAGCAGTATTTTCGTGTGACGTGCTGTTATAGGCTATATGTCATGAAAATTTGAAAATTCTCAATTTGGAAATTAGTCAGTCAAAGAAAGTTAGTCAAGTATTAGAAAGCATGTCAGGAAAGTTGCCTCTGTTGTTTATAGTGGCATAATTGTTTTGAGATTTTTTCTTCAATTTACCTAAATTGAAAGAATATAAAGTCCTCATATTTCTGATATTGTTTATCATTTTAAAGGTCACACAAGGTAATAAACGTGGCATACTTACTACACATATAGATCGTCCAAAAAGAGTGGCAGATGTTTACATTTTGTTTTCATAAATTATACCGTTATTAACCCGATTAATTATGTATCAATGATATATACATTGGTAATTTATCTCATAACTCGATTCAAATCTCAAATAAATAGCCTGACATCCTTTTGTAAATGAAATAGCCTATTGTTTATCTGCCACTCTTTTTGGACGATCTATAACTATTGATTCGTTTATGGAAAATATAAAACGAATGTCTTATTATACCCCCGCAAAACGAATGTTTAGTTATACCCCCGCAAAATGAATGTTTTATTATACCCACGCAAAACGAATGTTTTATTATACCACCGCAAAACGAGTGTTTTAGAGGGTATACTGGAATCAACCTGTCCGTCTGTCTGTCTGTCTGTCCGTGTACAAAATATTTCTTAAGAGCATATCTTTTAAACCATAAGTGCTATCAACTTCAAACTTTGATCTCATTAAGGGGAAGTGTCATGTACAAAATTCGTTACTCTGCCACGCCCACTTTTTGAGTTATTCCCCTTTGTTGTTTGTATCCTTACATTTTTGTGTGGACCATATCTTCCAAACCATAAGTGCTAGCAACTTCAAGCTTGATGCAATTAAACATCTCATTGTGGGAAAGTGTCATGTATAAGAATCATTATTCTGCCACGCCCACATTTTCAGTTATTGGCCTTTGTTGTTTGTACCCTTGCATTTTTGTCAGGACCAGATCTTCTAAACCATAAAGTGCTAGCAACTTCAAACTTGGTACACTTACTGATCTCAATGCTGGAAAGTGTCACGTATAAATCGTTAATCTACCACACATACTTTTTGAGTTATTGCCTTTTGTTGTTTGTACCCTTTCATTTTTGTGTGGATCATATCTTCCAAACCATAAGTGCTAGCAACTTCGAACTTGGTACACCTATACATCTCATTGTGAGAAAGTGCCATACACAAGAGCTGTTACTCTACCATGACCAAGTTTTTCAGTTATTGCCCTTTGTTGTTTGTAGCCTTTGACTTGTTTCCCGAACATATCTTCTAAACCATTAGTGAGGTAACTTCAAACTTGGTACACTTATACATCTCATTGCGAGGAAATGTTTTGTAATAGAACTTACTCTGCCACGCCCACATTTTCAGTTATTGCACTTTGTTGTTTTTACCCTTGTATTTTTGTGCGGAACATATCTTCTAAACTATAAGTGTTAGCAACTTCAAACTTGGTACACCTATACACCTCATTTTTTTAAAAGTGCCATGTACAAGAGCTGTTACTCTATCATGCCCACTTTTTTAGTTATTGCCCTTTGTTGTTTGTAGCCTTTGATTTGTGGTCCGAACATATC
Source organism: Fragum sueziense (assembly GCA_963680895.1). Lineage (NCBI taxonomy): Eukaryota > Metazoa > Mollusca > Bivalvia > Cardiida > Cardiidae > Fragum > Fragum sueziense. The sequence continues at coordinate 20,404,763 of OY804596.1, read as the reverse complement.
TTCTAAACCATAAGTGCTTGCAACTTCAAACTTTGTACACTTATACATCTCATAGCGAGGAAGTGTCTTGTAAAAGAACGGTTACTCTGCCATGTCCACATTTTCAGTTATTGCCCTTTGTTGTTTTTACCCTTGCATTTTTGTGTGGACCATACCTTCAAAACCATAAGTGCTTGCAACTTCAAACTTGGCACACCTATACACCTCATTTTTGAGAAATGTCATGTACAAGAACTGTTACTCTACCATGCTCACTTTTTCAGTTATTGTCCTTTGTTGTTTGCTGCCTTTGATTTGTGTCCTGAACATATCTTCTAAACCATAAGTGCTTGCAACTTCAAACTTGGTACACCTATACATCTCATAGTGAGGAAGTGTCTCGTAAAAGAACTATTACTCTGCCATGTCCACATTTTCAGTTATTGCCCTTATGTTTGTACCCTTGCATTTTTGTGTGGACCATATCCGCAAAACCATAAGTGCTTGCAACTTCAAACTAGGTACACTTATTGGCATTTGTTGTTGTGAAAGCTTGTGCAGGGGTATCAAGTCACATTCTGTGACAGTTCTAGTTTTACGTTGAAACATTGCTGGACAGACGTGTAATTTTCATTTTCAAACCCACTTTTTCTGCGCTGCGCCCAGCATGCCGATATTACAGAAAATCAACAAGTTATCTTTGTTAAGAATTACATGTATATGTTTTATTGACTTTGGTGTTTAAATAACCTTAAAAGGGTAAAATGAGTCAGAAATATAGAAGGCTATTCATAAGAAAAGCGCGTATGTATTTTTCAGAAAGTTACGAGGGCATGGTAATCGAATTTGACGGAGAGATAGTTCAGGAAATTCCAGATTCTTCAGACAGCAAAAATACCACAAAATATTTTGAGTTTCGTAGTCAGAGAACGACATCTGTACAAAGTGTTACATTGACACTATCGCACAGTGACGGCCATAGTAAATCACAACTTGTCGTGTGTGAAATAGAAGTGTTCGGGGGTATGTTGATATAGATTAATTGAGCTAGGATCTGGAAAAAGGGTGCTTGTAACATTTGATTCCAGTCACTGTTTCTAGATCAGCCTTTGCTTAAGTGAAACCTGTTTTATTGTTGTCTGAGGGTTGTTATAGTTCATAAATGATCTGTTAGATAACAAAATGGAATTTGCTAATCAGGATCCATGTTTGTATCAAATGCCTTAAGGAACCCTTTTCTAGATCCTATATGAATGTTGTCACGGGCGTTTTTGGTTTGTATTTGTGTTTAAACACAAGCCCCTAGAAAGCAGTTTCAGATTTCGGAGGGAGGGGCAATTTTTCACAGGGTGAGGATTAGTTCATTGGGGTTTTACGCCGCTTTCAACCACAATGGTCATATTGCGGCGGCTGGAGCACCTAACCATGGTTTCCTGTCGTTTCTCATACCAGCACTACCACAACACTCTTACCGAGCCTTCAGCTGCTCCCCCACATAGATTCACGATAACAAACCATTGATGGGTGACATTTTTGTCACGTTTGAAGTTGCCGGTAAAGTGTCGATGATGATGATGACGATCATCATCTTCATCAGCAGCAGCAGCGGCATGAGATTGAACTAACTACACTCTTCCAGTATTACCCACCCTTCGTGGCTACGAAGAGATCTTCTTTAGAATTCGACACGTCTCGCTTGACCACATCTGGGAATGTTAGGTTGCGCAATCGATTGTCAGATGTTGGGTGCCTCCAGAGTATCAATGATGAAATAAGTTTCCCACATGAACGTGCACAATGCTCAGCAAACTGGACACGGTCCTTGCAGACTGATGTTAATATTCTAGGAAGGTCGCGATAAATCGTTTCTTTTGGTTTGGTGGTTTCTCCATGACAGATTTTACCCTCGAAAACAAAAACACGTGTAAAGTGTCCAACTTTCAGATACGTACAGTAGGATTGACTCAATAAGTATTAGGAATATTTGGATTTTAAATTCTCGAGCGAGGTTCGATTTCCAGATATTATCCATTTTGTTACCAGCAGTCCATACTTAGCACTTTCTGATGTTTAAATCATTCCAGGAATTCTTGCTTATTCTACGCAATGTGAGAATTTGACCAAGGGTGGAACAACCTGGTCGAAATCCATTTTAATTTTTGCGTATAATGTTTTCAACTTCAGTACGAATTCTGTTCAGTAAAAGCTTGTTAATGATATTCGCAGCTATAGATAACAATGATACACTACGATAATTGGATGGTAGTGTCAAATCGCCTATTTTTGGTAATGGGGATGATTTGTGAACGTAGTCAGGTGGCGGGAGATATGTGGTTTGCCTTTAGTTAGCATAGTTGCATAGATCAAGGAGTAATTTGTGAAAATGGAGTCCTTCCACAAGACGGCAAGGATCATAAATCTGGACTAAGAGGTTTGTTCTATTGCTTTTAACGGACGAATTTTAACTCAGTGATGGAGAACTCACCTGTTGGTATGCTTAAGGCATTACTAATTTTGACTTTGGGGAGACACATGATCAGGAAGACTAGCAGGATTGCCAAAGAGGCTATGAAGTGAGCAAGTCGTTTATCAACCCGTTGTTCTCTGCTGCTACCCTTGGCTATTGGTTAAGGCTTGGGAATTTTATCCACAAATTAATGTATAGTTTTTATGACTGCAGTGTTGTTGGCTGATATGAAGATTGGACATTTCAGTTATTTTCCAATTTAATTCAAGATGTGGCTGTCAAACTGTTATGGAATAAGCATACATGTAACAAAGCTAAAAGACATTTATTTCTTATTTAATTATCTTCTTGTGGTTAAGCTATGTATTTGATTTAAACAAATCTCTGGCGTCCAAAATGATTAAAGCATAACTGAATGACCTAAGACTAACAGAGCAATTTATATTGAAGTTTTCCCTAAAATTGTAATACAGCTCGTGTACATCGGTTGAATGCAGTTTTTATTGAATTAGTGATTTTCTTTATCCTTTTCAGTTTGTGAGCCGGGTACATACGGTAGGAACTGTAGCATGACATGTGGTCATTGTAGAAATAGTGAAATTTGTGACCATCAAGATGGTACTTGTAACAAGTGTGAGGATGGATATATGGAAACAGATATGCTATGTGTAGATTGTGAGTATGTTAACCATTTAGCAAAGTAACCCAAGATTTAAAGGACATAGAAGACATGCAGTTATTCTAGAAAATTTCATGGTGATACTAATTCTACTTGTAATTATCCAGATTGTACTTGTAGCCAATTTGATGGATATGATTATGGAGGCACATATGTCGTGTTTAGATTGTAAGTTAGTATGTAATGATTTCCATAAGTAGCCATATAGCACCGACACGTGTGGTCAATGTGGAAATAGTAAAACCATGTTATCATTTAGGAAATATATAATATCTGATTTAGAAAATCCGATGTTTAAATCAAACTTTCTTAACGAAGTAATAAAAACAGCAACTGCTCTTTTCATCATCTTAAGCAGCTATAAATTACTGTATGACGGGACTCCAAAGTGACAGATATTTGTTTACAGAAAGAGATGGTGGAACGTGTGTCTTAATTTTGGAAGTGTATATAGTGAAAAAAGAAGCAGTATGTGACAATGCTGATACATTTGAAGTTTGTTATACACCTGTATCTAGAGAAATGGTTTCTAAGTTTGAATATTAAATTTTGCTTTTTGTGTGTCATATTTTAAAATAGCTTTTTTTTTGCAAAAAGTTGGTTTACCCGCGATCCTTTTTAACATTACAATAAATCGGATTACCAGTCCACGCAAATAGATAATAACTTTTAAACTACCAAATGTGCTCCAGTGTATTTGAAACACAATCAAATACTTGTATGCGAATGTCTCCTTTGCGAACAAAATACTCGATTTTGTAATAATATTGGATATTTTCCTTTACATATTTGTAGAAAAGATATCATGGGCATTTGATGCCTCATCATCTACAAATCATCTGACCCCAATGCCAAGGTCACCTTATTCTATTCCATTTATAACTTCAGTGTGTACGGCCGGCACATATGGTCAAGGCTGCAGTGGTCAGTGTGGTTATTGTCGGTACGGACGTACATGTAAGCGTACAGACGGACAGTGTGAACACTGTGAAGACGGATATGATGAAACTGATCTTACATGCAACACAGGTAGACCTATAGTTTGGTTTGAATGATTTTGATGCGATTTAAACAATGTCTCAATCATATCTCAGCAGCTGAAGCACCTTAGATAATCATGGATTCCTGGTGTTTTTTTCAAAATCACCAGCACAACGCCCTTTCCGAGATTGAAGCTTGTTCTCAAACACAGGACAAAATACTCTGAGTAGACTAAGGCTGATCTGAGTACGTTTAGTCTCGCTAGCAATAAGGGCCATCTTCTACATACATCCAGGCTCAGGAAGGGGAATGCCCTGGCTTTAATTGTAATACAGGTAACATTGGATATCAAATGTTTCGCACACGTTTTGTGTCATTCGTGGAAACGAAGATAGTTTATCTGGATTTTTAACACCCTGACACTGTATCATAATCTCGCCAATGTCCGTTGTCATGGAAACGGCGAAGGTGAAGGCAAAAATTTCACGATTTTTTTTTATCTAACGACGGTCAGAATATCTCAAGAGCTTTTTAGAACAATTGCCTCGCACCACATTCACATGACTTACATGATCAATTTTCAGAATGTGAAGAAGGATGGTATGGTAGAAACTGCACAGAAGCATGTGGCAACTGTAACAACAATGAAACATGTTCCAAATCGGATGGTTACTGCTCGTCCTGTGAACATGGGTATGACCAAGCCGATAAAACTTGTAAAACAGGTAACGCCATAGCAATTTGGATCCATCAAAATGGATAAAGGAATAATTTATTAATTGAAGCCAAAAAGTCACATTTAAAATTTTACACCTTATTTTTACCGCTAAGCACATTCCAAGTTGGACAGGTACAGTTTATAATCCTGTGAACTTGGATACAACTTGGGCGATATTACATGCATAAGGTAACACAAGATCTACATAATAAGAGGATAACTTTTTTTTATTAATCTCGAAATCCTGTGTTGTAGGAACACATTGTCATAGTATAGTAGATAATTTGTACATAGAAGAAGTACGTAAGCAACGGACAAGTCAATCTATAACGTTTAACCACATTGAATTGTAATTTATTCTATAAGTTTTACGATAGTTCCCAAGGGTGTGCGTGTTAAGTTAAACGAGGGAATTGAAATTTCATTTTATCATATAGATCTAATATTGTTTACAGAATGTTTGGACGGTTACTATGGTGATTGTTCAACGCCATGTGGGCAGTGTAGTGCACCCGGTACTTGTAACAAACAAACAAACAGGAATATGTCCTCATGGATGTAACCCGAGATTCAGGGGAGATAATCCCATATAAATATATTACCACATATTTTCCTTACAGAACGTTTGGACGGTTACTATGGTGATTGTTCAACAACATATGGACAGTGTAGTGCACCCGGTACTTGTAACAAAAAAACAGGAATATGTCCTCATGGATGTAACCCGAGATTCAGGGGAGATAATCCCATATAAATATATTACCCCATACTTTCCTTACAGAATGTTTGGATGGTTACTATGGTGATTGTACAACGCCATGTGGACAGTGCAGCTCCCGGTATTTTTAACAAACAAACAGGATTATGTCCTCATGGATGTAACCCGGGATTTAGGGGGAGATAATCCTATATAAACATATTACCCCATACTTTCCTTACAGAATGTTTGGATGGTTACTATGGTGATTGTACAACGCCATGTGGACAGGATTTGTAACAAACAAACGGGAATATGTCCTCATGGATGTAACCCGGGATTTAGGGGGAGATAATCCTATATAAACATATTACCCCTTACTTTCGTTACAGAATGTTTGGATGATTACTATGGTGATTGTACAACACCATGTGGACAGTGTAGAGCTCCCGGTACCTGTAACAAACAAACAGGGATATGTCCTCATGGATGTAACCCGGGATTCAGGGGAGATACCTGCACAACAGGCAGGTCTATATTTAACATTTTCCAATTGTTTTGGCGTCATTAATAGGAAACGCTTCAGACAACATTGATACAACAGGACAATGTTGATAGCCACTTGAATTGGACGTGCATTATTGGTACGCAGTATAAGTAAATATATATGATATACACATAAAACTCTTTCGAACACATCATGACGGTTTGCCATAACACGCTTTGGAAAACATACAAAAATGAAAATGCTGGTAGTCACTTGAATTGGATATGGGTGTGTGCGTACGCAAATTCGTACACATTGATATACATGTATCCATTAAAAAATGTCATTTGATTTGGCTCGCAATTTTATATTTATGAATATGCACATGTATATTCAACTTGTTTTCTCAAATACATATAATGATAATTGATATGTACTTTGGTAAAATAGAATAGAATCTACATGATTGTATTGTTATAATGTATATCATAATTTCATGTCAGAATGCGAGGAAGGTAGATTTTGTGTAGATTGTATACGATGTTGTGGAATGTGTAACAATGACGATATTTGTGACAAGGTTACTGGGAACTGTCCTAACGGCTGTGCTGCAGGTTTTATAGGTATGTCATACGATTTGGTAAAATATAAACAGAAACAAAACCATGATTTTTTTACGTGGACTAGTTCGTACTAATAAGATTCACACGGCGTTGGAATTTTTCATGGTACATCGTTAATATTCGACGGCGGAACGTTCCATCGCCGAATGTTTACGAGGTCTCCCGAATAATAATTTCGGTTTTGGGTAAACCACAATAAGACTGGACTACCTTAATTCAGCCTTTATCTTCATTTACAGGAACACTCTGCCTGAGCGAGACTACGGACGAACAACCGTCAATTAGTATTGCAGTACTAGCTGGATCTATAGCTGCGACTGCTGTAATAACTACCATCTTGACTTTAGTGGTGACTTTGTGTATACAGCGAATGTTACGCTCAAGGTAGGTAGATTGATTGATTGGTTGACTGATTTGATGTTTTCGTTTCAATCACCAACTAAGGTAATATTTTTCTTGATTTAATGTTTCAATATTGGGATGGTAACGCCTGTGTTATGTGGAGCTATAGCTACGACTGCTTCTATAAACGACACACAATATTTCTCATTTTCCTCAATACATTCAGAGCTATACGGCCTACACTTCATTTCTCTGAATATCCATATTTATGCTTATGACGTTCTTTAAAAAAAATTCCAATTTTTGGCAGTTCGGGATAGGAATAAAATCACGAGAAGTATTGTACAGAAAAGTAAGATACATGATTTGATTACAACTGAAGCCCAGGTCCACTAATCAATTGCATTATTTGAAAAAAATCTGTCTGCACGTCTCGGTCGATCAGATTCATTGTAATTTGATTTAGTACTAGTCGATCAATTGAGATTTGTTGGTGAATACGGCTCCCATTAAAAATACCGAGAATCTATAATAATTATGTCAAGCGTGTACATTAATTCCAGATCTGTGGACGAGGTTCCTTCTAAAACACAGGGGGAGAGTAATCATGACTCGCTGGATTTGTCATCCATACAGACGAGCGCAACAACAAGCACTACACCATCCTAAACAGAATGCTCGAACTTCCCGTACAGATCATATCCTAAATATCAACGCTTTTCAACGGAAACCTCGTAACTGCAGCGTGTTTTAAGCTTAAATTACGTATATTTTGCTGAAAAGCGGCGATATAATCAACGCTTTTCTTTAACCCTTTGAGACATCTTATGCCAGAACACAGATAATCTGAAATATGTCATGTTTATACATTTGAGCCGGGATCTGGAAAAACGTCCCTTATAGCATTTTCAAAAATTGAGTTTGAAGATCAGTCTGTTGTCAAATGCAGTCAAATATGCATACATACTGTTCTTTTTAAGTTACTACATGTCACGAAGAAGCTATTAGAGAACAACATGGATTCTGATCAGACTGTGCGTATGTACAGGCTGATCTGGATCTATGTTGAGCTCAAAAGCCTTAAGGGACGTTTTTCCAGATCCTTGCTCATTTATTTTAGGTCTGATGACGAGGTTTCTTCTAAATCACACAGTGGGAGAGTAATCATGACTTGATAGATTTGTCATCCGTACAGATAAGCAAGACGACAAGCACCACGCCATATTAAATAGGATACTCGAATTACCCGTACAGATTCCATTCTGAATAAATCAACGTTTTCTTTAACCTTTCCAGACATCCGATTCCAAAACATCGACCATGTACAATATGTCATGTTTATACATTAATTTAAGGTCAGTGGACGAGATTCCTTCTAAATCACAATGGGAGAGTAATTATGACTCGCTGGATTTGTCATCCGTACAGCCGAGCGAAACAACAAGCACCACACAATATTAAACAGGATGCTCGAACTACCCGTACAGATCACATCCTTATTATAATCGTCGATTAAAAAACACACATCGGAACTAGATCGCTGAATTTTGGGAAGAAATCTCATCCTAAATATAATAGTCGCTTTTCTTTAACTGTTTCAGAATTCCGGTGCCAAAATACCGAGAAGCTTCAATATATCATGTTTTTTGCATTGATTTCAGGTCTGTGGACGAGGTTCCTTCTAAAACACAGTGGGAGAGTAATTATGACTCGCTGGATTTGTCATCCATACAGACGAGCGAAACAGCAAGCACTACACCATCTTAAAGGGAATGCTCGAACTACCCGTACAGATCCAGTCCTTAAAATATAATATTCGCTTAAAAAAAAGAAAAAAAATCGTTCCCAAACAGCGATTTTTGACTGCATTCAAATTGAAATTGCTGGTGCTGGTTCTTCTTTTGCCTCAAAATTTTGTCATGCCTTTTCGATTAGGGACGTCAAAACAAGGTTTTACTTTGGATAGGGTTAAATAAGAGAAACACTTTCCAAGAATATTCGACATATAGGCCTACCTAGTCCAATAGGGAACGACCTTATCCAGTTAATCGTGACGTAATTTTGGACAAACATTAGTATTTACGTAGGTGTTGTACCAAACCGTATAATCGATTCATTATTAAACGAGAATAATTACAATTGAATTGCTTTATCAAAACAACTGAAATTATTCTCGTTTAATTGTGAATCTATTATAGATACGAGATTTTATAACAACTCCGACGGTTTATCAAAACATAAAGGCAAACCCAGTCTAATGGCTTAATTCATGAACATTTCCTTGACTCAAACTTCAGTCAAACTCAACAAAGGACGCCTGAAGTTGCTGATCACGCCGTTAGCACGGGATCCCCGGACCAGAAAGACTCAGTAACAAAGTAGTATTCACAGTCAAAATCTTTCTTTACTTTATCTATAGAGGAAATGTTTCTTAACCCTTTTTTTAATTTGTTATAATGTTTTACAACCCTTTATACCCGTTTCGTCGAAACATCGCTTGAAAGTGATTTTCATAGTTAAACTATTTTTATATAAAATGCCATTCATGTCTTCATAGATAAATCCGTTCGACAAAATACAAAATTTTAATCATCTGACAAACAACAATGCTTCTGAAAACTTCGATGGAAAAGAATTATTATGCGGATTTAAGATACGCGTCTTTTCTTATAATGTATTCACAATATAGCCAAACATCACAGCTCCACTGATAACGTTAGAATCTGTCGATTGAATTTTGATAGTTGTTACAGACGACAAAATAATTGATGCATCAAATAGAAAATGATTAGGTTATAGATCTAGCAAAGAAAATATCGAGGGAAAGGAGGAACTGCTGATCATCAACAATTTCCTCTTTTCTCTAAAAGTTTTCCGATACCATTAAAATTGTCTTATTCACAATGTTAGTTGCCGCAAATTTGAAACAAGACTTGTCTAAAATTGAACAATAAAATTGAAAATTAAAATGGTGACAAAAAAAGAAGTGTTTTGGCATTTTCAAAATCTAAAAAAAAAATACTTTTACATCACAAAAACTTGATTTTATGGAAGAATATGTTTCAGAAGAAAGAATTCCAGCAAAATTTCTTTCAAAAATCTGTTAAATGTAGGAGTAAATAAGCATGAGTTTAGCTCAAGGTCCGACCTTCTTGCCTCGAGAAATCCTAACTTAGTTTAGTCGTCTCGAACCGTCCTTATGTCTCTGAATACCAACCTGTCCTCAAGAGCGAAATCTAATAAAAACATCGTGCTGGTCGCACGATAAAATGTAAGAAACCCGTGCAATTCTATTTGAGGTAACTTCAGATAAGTAAGAGTAAGGTTCATGAATTAAGCCATAATTGTATCACAAAATTCCTTGTCATTAAGTTGAGTTGTAGAGGAGTAAGACTTCAACACCAATGCTACTAAAACAGAAGAAAAAAGGAAATCTTAGAGAAAGTATTTGAGTGTTTTTCTTTTTCATATTTTACTCACTTGTAAATAAATAAATTAAAAATAAAAATTGCGTATTTGTGTGTAATAGACTTTGTATCAGTGGAGGGGACATGATCAACTATCAGTTGTAAGTACGCATTTTGGTATTTTTGTTCTGTATTTTCTTAATCTTACTGCTGATATGGACGTGATAGCAAGATATGAAGTGAGACCGTGCTTTTATATACTCTACAAAACTGCTAACGCATAACTCAGATCTTTGTTTTATATCTTTTCAAGGTATCAACAGAATACGTTCAAAATTTGCACATGCCGATTACCACCATTTGATAAGAAGCCCATGAAATTTCATAGTAAATGCTACAGTCTGTATTGAAATATAGAACTTTTGATAAGGACACCCTTAATTCTAAAATTCATATAGTCTGAAATTTAATTAAAATGGGAAATTCGCGCATAACTTTCAAACCGTTTGTATTGGCTGAAAGAGTTCCTGTATAGAAAAATTACAATTTCTTAAACAAACCGACGGCTTTAACACTTTGTGTGCGCATAATTTATTCCCGCAGAGGTAATGTTACATACCTAGTGTCGTTACCAGTGTCATTGTTGGGGTCGACGGCGACGTCGCTTACGTAGACAAAAACGTAACGGTCTATATCTTATGAACTGTATGAGATGCAGTCTTGATATTTCACACATAGACAGGTCCCACCAAGATCTTTCACCTGAGACTATAGTTTATGACCTTCTGACATTGACCTTGAAAGTTTGACCTTTTCTTTTAAAAATGTGCGTCTATGCGAGCTACGTTGTCCGCGAACAGCCCTCGTTACGTTAGATAAGGAATTAACTTTTTCAGACTTCAATTTAACAATAAATCAGCTTTCAAAATCAATTCAAATAAAAATGATTGAAAAAGATCACAAGTTACACGAGTCGAAAAACTGTTTTGGTCCCCTTTTCTTCTGACACGGTCATGTAAGAAAGAAAACTTAGAAATAGTTTTATGTATGAGTGCAGAAACTTGTGGGATAAACATATGCCAAATTAATAATCGAGATCTTTGAAAATAAAGAAGTTAAGCAATTCTAAAAAGTGATGCGTTAGCTCTTTTGCCGAGTATATAATAAAATGAAAATAATATAATATTATATTTTTAACCCTTATCAATTAAATCGCCATTACGGCGGGGAATAACGTGATCAAACAACGCCGACGACGACGACAACAACAACATTTGATGAGAGTAATCTGTAATTTTGCTAATATGTGGCCGCAATTTTAGCACAAAAATGCATATTTCTCGTAAACGGTTCAATACTTTGACTTGAAATTTTCAGAATTTCCATAAGAAAAGATGCTCTTTCAGATAGAATAAAATTAAAACTTACGTAAAAATAATTGTGAAATGTCACTTTAAACGGTTTTCTGGATAAAACATTTTTAAATATTGAATTATTTCATATATGGCTCGTTTATTTGCTAGAAATTTTTGGTACCGTTTTACTCGTATTTGTTGTACTTGCAAGAAATAATCGTTGAATATTTGTTTTGGACATTTCAAAAGTGTCACCAAGAGTTCCTCTCGCGCAAACACAAAAACAACATAGGCATACCTTCCCATGTAAACAAGAACGAACTTAGATTTTACCTTATCCCACCTATCCTGATTTTGTGTCTTTATGAGGAATAGTAATCTAGATCTATTTTCTTAAAAAAAATATGTAAGTCAATTTGGAATTCAAGTTTACAAAAGACAAAGTTTTGAATTTGAAATTTTGAAGAAAATGCTGTAGTTTTGACATTCGATCAAAGAATGAACATTCTGTGCAATAAATTATGATAACCTTAATGTCGTTTTAAAATATTTTTAGTCACTATACGACAAAATTTGAGCCAGGGTTTGGGCCCAACATGGTTCCAGATCAGCTTGTATAGGCCCATAGCCTAAACGCAGTCCGACCATATGGGAGACTGTGGCTAAATGGATTAATATAAAAATCAGTTAAATCTGTATGGCTCAATCTTCCTAATCCCTTTCAATCATTTCTTTGTAAAACACGACAGAGTGTTTTATGCGCTACATTTGTATCAGATTTTTACTGAAATACGACACAGGATAACCATTTTATGGCATTTTGAAAATACCTCCTGTAGTGTTCCTACTTGCCCCGTGGTTGGAGCAAATTGGAACATAGGCCGGGGTAAAATGGAACTCTTAATTTCAATGCAACACAAAGCTACATTTGAAAACATATTTCCTTTCTTTTAAAGATGATACTTTCTTTATATTCTACTCTCAGTGGCGTCGCTTGGTTCTCGTAGGCGTGTCCATGGACAAGGCATGGCAGAAAACCAACATAGCACTGGTAGAATCCACGAAGAATTTATCTAATGGCGTTATCAACTGATCGCGTTGAATCTGCAATATCTCGGATTATTTGAGTATGAATGTATCAAAATAGTGGCGAGAAGTGTGAGTACTCGTTGTGAGTACAGTCGACACTCGTTATCTCGACATCGGATAAGTCGAAATTCTGCTTAAGTCGAAGTGAAAGCCAAGTCCCACACTCAACATATGGATATCAAAATGAATTCCGTAACAAATACAGCCATTGAAATTTAGTAGGAAAAGGATAGAAATTGCTCGTTTCGAGCAATTTCTTTCCTTTTCCTACTATATTTCAAGAATGGACACATATGATGCCCATCAAAAATGGTTAGAAAACGTTTTCATCGAAAATAATCAAAATTGGATGAGTCGAACTCCGGATATGTCGATGTATTTTGGCTGTCCCTCTGACTTCGACACAACGAGTGTAGACTGTATATCAATATAGCCTGCCAGGAGTTCTGTCTACACCTTGCTTGACATGGCCTTTGAACTTGTTAAAACCCTGTTTAACTCAACACATAGCCTACAAACAAAGGCAATGAAGGGTTCGTAGACGACAAAGATTGTGTCGTTCATATTAACAGAAACCCCAACTTAACATAACTGATATTTAGCAGTAAAATATAGATTGGCATCGTTTGCTATCAATTATAAGTTATTTTAAGTGTTCCAACATGCCCCGTGTATAATGTTCCATATTGCCCAACCATGGGTTGACCTTTGATCTTCTTCCACCAGCGTCTTTCTGATGACGATGAATTATATCCATCTTCCTCAGGCCCGTAGGAAGCAATTTCATATTGGGGGCTAAAGTCCTTGTCCCGAATATTGGGGGGGGGGGGGGGGGGCTAGCTTGGATTTTCCCAAAATTTTCAGTGTAAAATTAAGAAAATTCGGCATTTTTTGCCAACATGGGGGGGGGGGGGGGGCTTAGACCCCCTAGCCCCCCTGTTCCTACGGGCCTGTTCCTTAACCCTTTCCCTAGCAGAAATCAAAGTGATGTCAGCACTGTATATTGGGCATCACTGAGAAATTGATATTGTGACAAAAGGACAATATGCTGATTTGCAAAATTGCCCCATTTACTATTCGATGTTTTTAAGCATTTTCTATGAATTGAGTAAAAAGGCGTCATCATTTGGAAAATGGTTAATCAATGTGTAGGCAAACGTGCATATGTGATAAAAAAAGTTGAATGTACACTCTCGAGGTGAATCTAAAATGTGAGGCTGTTTGGGAAAAAGGAAAATGTTACACTTTACCGGATTTAACATTAAATCAACATGTTGGATTATTTCTTATTCTTAGCTAATCAGAATAATACCAAGTACGGACCCATTGTAGAGGCTTAGCCTAACTGATCTCTGATCTGCAAACATATTTCGATTAAGGACAGATCCTCCAGTTGTTACTGCGCAACTTACTGCGCATATCCTAAATAACGAAATAAAGCTGTTTCAGTAATTGGCCTTTTCAGCAAATGTATTTCTTACATTTAGTTAATGTTTGGTTGATAAATGACAGGACCCTTTTCGGTTATTTCAATTTTCTCTGTTTGGTCAATTAAAGTGTAATAGTACTCGGATGGTACATTTCGCTTTCTGTTACGCGTTCAAAATGTGGCGTTAGCGATAGGAAATGGAGCAACAAAAGCAACGTGGTGTCTTTATGAGATAGTCCGCTTCAGATGGACACAAAAGATGACACGTTTTATTATCTCAAGCTTGTAATAAGGAAGATAATGGATAAAAGTAGTGAAATAATTTCGGACAGAGCTGTAAAAAGGAAACCTTATAACTAAGAAAAACGCTTGGTTTGATACATTTTTCTTTTTTTGTTTTTGTAGGTATGACCAAGCGTTATGTCTATACCAAAAAAGAAAAAAATTCTTACCGCTGGAATATTTTTTATTATCAGAAACGTTGCGACAAAAGAGCAATGTCAGCTACTTTTGAAAGAATGTTTCACTAAAAAATTCAAAATCATCACTAAATTCTCCCAAATTGATACTTATTTAGACAGAATAAAACATATTGAACACAACAAAGACTTATCTATGTAATCCTAGTCATTTCGAACACCTTTTTTGTGGGTATTTAAGTGACACCTCATTTTTGCAATTTAAGACAAGAGTAACTTTAGTCTCCCTGGAAATTCAATAACTTTTTAATTCGCTTGGTGGCCTATAGTTTTTAAGTCATTTTTTACTTGTCATATATTTAAATATCAGTACAGAAAAAATAAAAAAATTCTTACCGTGGGAAATAAATGGAGGATCTGTCCTTAAATAGAATGCACTTGTTCATTGGTCCAAATGATCAGTCTAAGAACAGTAGGCCTATATGAGGTAAAAATGTTAAAATTCTAGAATACGGCAAATTTAAGACGATGATTTTACTTTGATCAAAATATTTTAAAATCACAGTGTCTATACTCTATAGGCTAACCTCTAACCATTCGTCCTTTTCCAAACATGACATTGTTATGAAGCAAATAATATGAAACATACAAAGATAACAGGAATTTTCTCCTTTGTCCCAACATTTTCTGTGCTTCATTGTACATGACATGATTTCATCTTTATCGTCACCCGTTTCGTCGTCTGCAACTCTTTCTAATTTGAACAACTCTAAGATATTGTCGTTTGGAAGAGCCTTCAACACAAGAGTTGAAAAAAAAAAACACAATAAAGATAGATTGAATGCAGAATAAATCCTTAACCCATTATCAGTCGCCAATTTCAAGCAAATAAATCGTTACATTGTTTGGTCTTTCTAGGAAGAAAATATTGTGGGACATGAAGAACTTGCTTGTCACAACCATTTTTTTAATTAACTTCCATGTTTTCCAAACACATATATTTCATGGGAACCTAAAGGGGTCAGAATATAGGAATGGGTAAAGCACACACAATGTATCTAGGGAATGGGCTAAGGGTATGAATCCACACATATTTGTAGTAGGCCAAGCAGTGACCCAGTTAAACACCTGTCAGTGCTTTCACTGGTAGGCTAAATGACCGTTGAAAAATCAGAGCAGTAATATCTTAACTACATGGAATTTATCTTAGAGTTACACTATTTTGCTTTCAAGCTCCTTTACTCAAGCGAAAAGATTGTAAAAACGCTGAAAATACTAACAGGTATTCAATCTAAGCGAAAAGTTCATCAAATGTAATTATTAACCCCCTCCCTTTTTGTCGCAGAAGTGAAAAAGATGAAAAACGTTGAAGATAGTGACTGATAAAGGACGTTTCTGTGGTGTTTGAAATAACGCAGTTTGGCTTGAACACATAGCTCAGCGGGTAAGAGAAAGAATGTAGTGTCTGGAGTGATGTCTGGAGTGAAAAACTGGTTTTAATATATTGGGCTATGCCCAATATAAAAATAGGGTGATCCAATTTGGAGCTGCTTCAGACGGCAAAACGGATGATGATACACATATGGATGAGTGCAATAAAACCAAGAAAACATTGAGACAAAAGGAGAAAATGCTGATCATCAGCATTTTCTTCTTTTGTCTCGATATTTTCTCAAGCCAATTCTATAAGGGACGTCAAAACCAGGTCTTGTTTGGGAAAGGATTAGAATACGCAACTATCTTTGTTCTACAAGGGTAAATAGAAAAAATATCCACTGACTTCAAAAGTAAAGTGCATAGAAGAAAATATGCGTAAAGTGTAAAAAATTACTTTTGTTGCTGAAAATACATTTTAAGTCGTAGCGACCTTGTTAATATCACGAGGTTGCTGAAATTTTTGGTAAACTTCTGTATTGGTGTAGCAATTTAAATTCTTTATTGCTCTGTGTGATTATTGTAAGTAGGTCATTCAAGAAATTGCAATAGTTAAAGGACCGTTTCCAGATCCCGGCTCATTTATAATTGTGTATTTCTGGGTTTCGTGTTGATGTTCTGACATGCTATATGGTGGGTGGTCCGGTACGGCGGAGAATCACATGGCACCACATGGGCGGATCTTTAGGGGGGTCGGGGGGGGGGGGGTCCGGACCCCCCTGGCAATGGCCGAAAATTTAATTTTGACTATATAAATTTAGTGTAACGTTGCATATTTACCACATTTCAAGGCATAATTTGGGCTTGGACCCCCCGTGGAAAAAATCTTGGGCTTGGACCCCCCCCCCCCCCTGGCAAAAAATCCTGGATCCGCCCTGGCACCACCACCATTACCATCACCATAGGGATTATACGGTTACCTATCTCCTTTTTACACATTCCATTTGGAAAGTAATGAAAGATAAGGTGAAATCACTGCAAAACAGGAATTTGATTATAAGCAATTTCTTCCTTTCTCTAGATGTTTTGTTTATAAGACTTGGTACATGCAACGCTTATTTTGTCATAGATCTGCAACCCCTTCCAAATGTGGCCAGTGGGCCTATAAAGTTAATTTTGTCATTTTGGAAAGAGTAAATATTTTAACCAGTCGAAATAAAAGATAATCTACATTAGCAATAACAGCTATAACAATATTAATTTTGTACATATGTACTATGATTGTAACCTGGGCCAAGGGCCTACATTACTTAAATAAAGATATGTTATGAATCAGTCTGAC